>JAABKM020000018.1:1931986-1959540 GCA_016277805.2 Papilio aristodemus | reverse complement strand
CTCGAAACACTGAAATGGGAAATTCTACCTCACCCGCCATACTCTCCAGATGTTGCTCCATCTGATTACCATTTATTATAATATGAATTTACTTTGTTATTCTCTCCTATTCATTATTTAATGTCCAAACCAACGACAGAACTTAATCTAAAAGAACCAAGTTTCAACCATAGTCCGTCGCTTCATTACAAGGTTTTCTTTTTTAGAAAAGTATGAGGTCCCTTTCACTATCGAAAAAAGTTACCTCAAAGGACTCGCTGCTTTAAAGAAAAGTCTTCATAGAATATTTTTTTTTATTATTTCATACGAAAATAATTCTTAGATGTGAACTATCTGGTATGCGTCGTTATTCCTCATTAAGGTGAAGTAGCCAAAGATAAAAATACAGATATGTTGTTAGCGTTTTTGGAGTGAATAATTGAAAACGTTCCAATTGGGACGTCTTTTCTAGTTTACGCCAGTACACGTCAGGAGAAACACTAGCTGTTCTCTAAATTTTTATTATTTTAATTTCGCTATATTTACTCATCATTTACCACTCGTTATTTTTTTTTATATAAATATATTAACGAAACTGGGACGGGTTTCTAGTTTGCAATAATTGTCGAATCAAAAGTTAAAATTTAACATTTCTACAAACTTGTTATCCCTAAGATTACGCACCTATAACTGTGGTGTTAACTAAAGCATTATATAGAATTACCGCCACAATTAAGTTGTCTTAATTGTCTAGTTTATGGAGTATTCTATGGAATTTAGTTTCCTTTGTTTAAACAACAATGAACCTTATGGAAGGCTTTGAACAGTAACGTATAGTCAGTATCTCTATTTATAATAAACATATAGATATTACGTTAATTCTATTTCCTGGATTATAAATAATTTTACGGCCTCGGTGGCGCAGTTGTAATACGGCTGTAATTCAGGTCGGGCAAAAAGTGATATTCGGATTTTTTTAACCCAATATTAACCCGGAGTTTGGAATTTGTGCCCAATATGGCGATAGGCTTGCCAAATAGCATATTATTCGACGGAAATACATATGGCTAAATGTTGGTGCACTAGTTGTTCTGCCTACCTCTTCGGGGAATAAAGGCGTGAGGTTACCACCCTTCTACTACTGGATTGAAACATAAGCGTTCAAGTTTTTATTTTATTCTCCATTCCTCTTATTAAACGAGTCGCATTGTTCCCACAACTTGCTACAACACAAATTCAACATTTGTTTGTAAAGTGAAGTTCAAAGAGTAATAAATACAGCGCGGCGACAACTTTGTGTTTACTGCACGAGTTATATTGCACGTCTCATTTGCTTCCTTTTCATATAGCGATTTGTTTCAATTCTATTTGTTTACTCGCCTTTCAACTTCAACTACTAAAGCCGATATTAATGAACTACCTATGTCTAGTCTTAGATAAAACAAGTGGCTAGCGAGATTCCGAACAGAATATTTATATAAATACGCACATTTTAAACAAGCAATGGCCCGAAGTTTCACCCGCCGCGTTTTTTTTTAGTTGATACCTAAATTACATTTAGCTGTCATTTGAGGTATTCCATGTCAGATGCGTTTTTGTTTACTACGTTCAACAGTGACTTGTCACGTCACACGGGAATGCGGTCGAACGGCATCCCTTACCAATTCGTTTTTAAACCAACTATGTAAAAAGCTTTGTATGAGTTCAAAAGTTACCATTAAAAAGTAAAAAAAAGCTCGTTAGCTTGGCGGAGTTCCAAACCAATAGTTTTCAAATTGCCGCTTCCGGAGTTGAGTCTACGTCATATGGAAAACGGAGTTCATATCCAATTTTTTGACACTTTCCAATTAAATTATAACACGTACACTTTTACTTGTCCTAGAAATAAGAATACAAAAATTCCGAATAATTTGTCTAACTTATACCCTGATATAATAACGCTATAAAAACAACATAACTCAAGCGTTTATTCCTCGAAGGGGTAGGCAAATCAACTAGTGCACCACTGTATATTTCCCGTCTCATAATGTAATAGGTGGCAAACTTACTGCCATATCGAACACAAATTCCAATCTCGGAGCCAATATTGAGTTGAAAAAACCCAAATATCAATTTTTGCCCGACCCGGAATTCGAACCCGACAGTCTGGGCTATTATACTTTGCGGAGCTATTTCTTGGACAATAATGCCTAACTTTATGGGACACTCTGTGACACGTAATGTACACTAAGTAGTAACGTAACACTAGATGTTATTCGAATTTTACCTTTTAAAAAACATAATCTTATATTTTATTCGTATTCCAATAACAATTATTTTCTATTTGGGATGTTTTTATCTCGACCTATACGAAAAAGAGTTACATGTACATTACAGATAATAGTTTCTCTTTTCTTTGCATGAGTCGATCTGACACAATGATTACAACAAATCGACCTTTAATATAATTAATTCTCTATAATAATATAATTAATCTCTATATATCTTTAATATAATTAATCTCTATAATTATTAAAACATATAAAGTCCAAGATAAACTTGAAAACATTTTTAATTGTAATAACGTAATTATAAATATATTTAGCTTGTAAAGCTCTCGAAAAGGAAAACTTTTTAGAATAACCAGAGCGGAAATTTGTTAACGAATGAGGATGTCCGTGTTTTTCCACACCGGGCTATATTGAGGGCGAGAGTAATTAGGGCAAGGTGAACTTTTTTTTCTTCTAAATATTAGATACGTACTAACTTTTAACTTTATTAAAAATGAAGATGTATCAAAGGTATTAGAATATGGGGACTTCTTTGTAATTGTTACCGCTCAGTGTTATGTCATAATATGCTAATTTTTCCTTGCAGCGGTGTAAGGTTATATTGCAGGTTGCTTTAATTTGCCGACCATCGAAAGAAGATGGTACCTTAAGAATTTAATGTGACCACAGATAACTACAAGATGCGTGATATTTCCAAGCTAGTTTATCAAGAAACTTGTTAATTCGTCGAATTACCATATTTCGGCTTTACAAGTAATAATTGTCCTACAACAATACCTGTGGATGTTTAAAGGTTAAAGTTTAATGTCTAAACACCAACAATGCGGATATATTATATATATATTATTGTTAGCCTTTGTCATATTAAACTGGTGCAGTATAAAATATTTACTATGATAAATCTTTAACAACTAGTCTCATCCATAGTGATAAGATTGGTGGCGCAGTTGTATTACAGTACGGCTGCAACGTTGACGTTTCGGGTTTGAATCCCGGATCAGGAAAAAATAACTGTTTTTTTTAACCCAATATCAGACAGGAGTTTGAAATTTGTGCCTGATAGCGATAGAGTTACGCCCTATCACATCATGTGACGTTAAAACATACGGCGTAATGGGCGTGCTCCAGTTGCAGCTCTGCCCACCCCTTCGGAGAATAGAGGCGTGAGGTATGTTGTTAATAAAATAATCTCTGTAATCATATAATCCCCCATCCCAATGTATAATAAACATACATCAACAATCAAGATCAAACAAAAACAAACTTTCAGGAAAGCGGTATTTTGCTTAACCTAAACATTTTCCTCCATTGTTATTCGACGACTATGAATTCCACTAACGTAACGCCTCACATTATCAAGGTAACGGCGGTAATGTCGGATATTCAGAACTTGTACACGATTAATCCGCTTCGGGCAATATTTGAAATAAAGGAATACAGGATAATGTGTTTTATATATCAAATATACGTATTTACGCTAAATTTTACATTAAAGATATTTAAACACGCTGTAGTTTGTAATAATAGCAATATAGAGGGTAAATATATAGGTCCTTCAAACCGGATGGTTATGCCTGGATAGCACAATCGTATTACGTACAGCTGCAACGCTGACGTTTCGAATCCTAGGTCACATAAAGTGATATTGGGGTTTTTTCAACTCAATACCAGTATGGATTTTTTTTAAGATGTATCCTATAAGCGTGTATGCGTTGTATAGATTATTAAATACTATAGCGACAAATGAATATCTGTAAATTCTGCTTATCCATTTGCGTCACTGGCGTTAGTGCATATGTACTTGTAATCGCTAGCACTGATTAATATCAAATAAAGAAAACTTGTGTAATTTTTATGCGATGTTAATAAAAAACGTAATTATATTACGAAAACAAGGCTCGCAGTACGCCGCGATAAATATTGAAGAGAAAATTAAAGATAAACAAGGAAGCGCACTCAATAACAACGCGACTCGAAACATAAAGCTTACAAGCTTCCCCTGTTCTATATAATGAAAACAAGTTAAATTTTTAATTTAAATAGATTAAAATATAATAAAGAAAATTACGATTTGTCATCAAATAGCTGCAGAATCTCTTTTAACACATTAACAGTGGTAGAGCCCTCGACGACTTTTATTACGGTCTCGGAGTATGACCTCCATTCATAGTCAATATTTGTCCGGTACACGATTGGTTTTGGAACCTCTTTGACAGAGAAAACTGAAGCTATTTGTATGTATAGTGCAAAGCAAATGTTCCCGGTGACTGAACAAAGTTCACATGGAACTAAATCCAACATAAAATTATGATTCAAAGATACAAGGATAGCCTAAAGTTATAAATTTGTTAGCTGTTACCTTCGACTATAACGTATATGAAAATTGATGGTCTGATTAAAATGTCAAGCATAAAAACAGGTCATTAAAACTGGTACGCGTTGGTATATAGAACTTTTCGTGTCGGTTATGGTACGGTACGGTAGTAGATTCCATAAGACATACAGAGTCTACATTGTTCATAAGAGGATTGCAGTTTTAATTGCCTCCGAACGGCTGTAATGCTGAGGTCTCGGATTTGAATCCTGGGTCAGTAAAAAGCGATATTGGGTATTTCATATAAGTCCGGAGTTTGCAATTTGTTCCCGATGTGGCGAGAGGCACGCCACCTATAACAACATGGGACGGAAAACATACGGCGAAATTTCCTCTTTCGTAGAATACAAGTGCGAGATATGTTTTTAATCTGGAAAGCATTATAATGTGTAGAAATATCAGTGCGTCAAATTGTATAACTTATGCACTAGCTTTATTTGCTTTTGTATATTGACTCGTAAACAAATTTTCAAATAGTTTAAGCTCGTACGTAGTTGAGTTTTACGTACATTGAGTTTAGAGAACCGGATAGCGCAAAGGGAAGTTTCAAAGTGGACTTTGTATTTTTAACTGTTTGTAGTTGTTTGTTCTTAGTTTTTTAAATTAAAAAGAATGTTATTCTTAAAACAAATTGTAACTACAGCAACTGGGCAGTTTAATGATGAATGGTGTATGTTGATTTTGGATATTTGACAGAAAGAGAAAGAGAGAAATATAGCTTTAAAATAAATTTAACAATAAACGTGACGCGGAACATTTTAAATAAACAAATAGTTCAGTGCTAACTGAGCTTGTCAGAGACCTTTATAACGCTCTAGTCATTTATCTTGGGTGACGTGTACGGCGCTCGTATAAAACGCTCGTAACTTATTTCCAGGTGTAACTATAGTGCTGAAACAACTTGTTCTGTAAAGTACAATGTTTTTTTTTGCTATATATTCAACTAACTTTTTTTTTAAAAGAATACTTTCTCAAGATCGCGTTTCATGCGTTTCAATGCCCTTTTGAGGAAATTGAAAAACCCTTTTTTTAATTAAGTGAGAGTTATTGACACGATTAGAAGTGTTCAATTTTTTGGTCCAAATCTGTTTGTATTTTAAGACGCGGCAGTAAATCCGAGACAGGCCTATATTACTCATTCGGCAGAGGAAATGAAACGACTGATTGCGGAAGCTGTAACTTTTAGGTCGGGCAGTGCTGTCGATCTTGTATGGTTATGTACTTTTATTGAACTGTTAAGAATGCAGTTGATGGATTTTTTTTATTTTATTCGAAGGCATAATTATACCGATTTAGCTAGGGTAGACATTTTATCAAGCCTACATTTATAAATAAATAAAAACGTTTATTAATTCAACAAAAACAAGGAATCCGTGAGTTGTATTTCATGAGCCAGAAATAATTATATACACAATAGGGAAAAAAACTTTATTCTCAATTGATATTCCCTACTGTTTTCCCTTCCTTATTGAGTTTCTATGACTAACTAATTTTCTTTTATTCCAATCCTTTTATCATTTATGTGGAGTCGGAAAATTACGAGTTCATGCTGTTAAGGTTCCGGCTTGTTAATGCTGGTCGTCTAACGCTAATTCCCTATTCGAGAATACGTATATCAAATTACTATCTGTATTAAATAGTAAAAAGTTAGCGTGGCCAATAGTTATCCAATTGTCGCTCCAGTTGCTGCGGATTGTGCGACGTACGCAGAATGGAATTGAAGTACATGTCACTTTTTTAGCACCTACATTTCCAATTCCAATAGTAGTGAATTGATTGTATGGCTTGAAGTAGAAATGTAATACAAATAATGTTTATCTACGCTGCAATAAAATTTTATAGTAACAATGTTATACTATTACAAAATCACCCGTTAAAAGTTTTCGTGACAGTGACATATTTCGTTTATTATAACAATCCTAAAGTGTATCTTTGTTCGTATCGATGTTTTAAAATGTGCTAAGCGAAATTTTATGAATTTTGAGAATTGTATAATTTCTAAAGTTTATAAGTCCTTCCTTTACTAATCGTAGATAATTTCGAATCATTCGTTGTCGGGGATATAGCTCAGTGGTAGAGCATTCGACTGCAGATCGAGAGGTCCCCGGTTCAAACCCGGGTGTCCCCTGTTTCTCTTTTATTTTTCATACATATGTTGTAAATTTTTATAAAATACTTTACTTCAATTATAAGCATTATTTTTGAACATTGCGTGGATTTCAGTTATAAGATACATATCGTAGTAGTGTAATTTAACTTAATTTCTAAGTTATTAAGTTGACTTCCGATGATAAGAATGAAACAGAGCTACAAAAAAGCAGAAATATTTGTACACTAATAAAAAGCAAGAGCACTCGAGAAATGTTTAATAAGAATTATTTATTTATTTTTTCTCTAAGCTATGAAAATTATAAACAGTAATAAAAACTTTAGAATCTAAAATGATAGTGTTCCATCAAAAAAGATGTAAGCAAAAAAAATCCTGACCCATTTAGTTTAGGAGAAGCAGATAAAAAATCAAATAGTTTGGTACAAATAAAAAGTTTTAATCTAAAAAGTTTGTAATTGTAATTTGATTTTTTAATTTAAGTGTCCAGTGACTATCGCGAGGGAGGACGAAGTTAAAAACAATTCGTCGACGGCAGCCGGTTGCATAAAATTGATCTACATTATTCATTAGCTGCCGGAATTAAATAATAAACTTTATACAGACCTGAATGTATTTAAATAGTCATGGAAATTAATTTCATTTATATACAGGATGATCTTTTATGTGTTTTAGTGGGCAATGAAGACGTGACCGACCAAAAGCGTCGTTTACATAAAGCCCATAAGAGACCAATTTAAACGCTTTTTATCCCACGGTTGAGATTTAAGACGATAAGTCAAGTCAACAGAATGACAGTGTCGGACAGGAGACGTCTCAGAAGGACTAATATCGACCAGACTGGCAAGATAATAAAGAAACGAGCATGTATGCGTAGATGTATTGATCGCGCCAAATGAAAATCCATAATTTCTGCTTAGCCCTCTAGGTTTTGGACGTGAATTTAAATATAAATCTAGTTATTTAAGCGATCATTTAGCCTATAATTAAGACGATAAAAAGTGGATACCCTAGTTGCAACTCTGTCTTTACTTTGGGGGAACATACGTGAGGTAGTTTTTTATATACTTTATTGATTGTATCAATGGTTCGTTAGAATCTTTTTCTTAGCATTTTGTAGTGAAATCCTTTCAGAAAATAAAGTAATCCTTTTCTACGGAGCACGTCCCGAAGGATGACCGAAAATATTCACGAAACTGAACGCATTTCCTTTTACAAGAAGCTCTTTTACTGAATTTCCGTTTGGTTTAACATTTTCTTAGGTAGCGGTTTATTATTATTCTTAAGAAAATTGATTTGTAATAAAATTCTCAATACTGATGAGGGTTGATATATTTATTATTTATCCATTAAAAGTATCCATTAAATACAAAAATACTGGCAATGTGATATATGGCGTTTTTTCAACTCATTAACCTTTTGTAATTTATATTCGAAATACTGATAGGCTCGCTCCCCGACGGGACATTGGCGGAGAAAAGTGGGTGAACAAGTTACACAAGGAACACAGGCGAGATATATATTTAAAAAAAAAGTATTTTGATATACGAAGCTTCCTTTGTTTAATCATTGTTTTAATTTAACAATGTTTAAGTAATGTGAACTAGTTTGGACAGCATTGGGAGAGGTGCCAAGTCGTTGTCGGACGGTTTCGGAGACGCCTTCTTGTGTACGGATCCTCTGAGCGTTTAGCGTTGGATATTATTTCTAATTAGCACGGATAAGGACTCACAATAATGAAGTATAGGTTTAAAATGTATCTTCATTAAGGAAACTTAAATATGGTTTTTTGTACTTAGGTGTACGAAGTTATAAGTTAGTACTTGAAAAATTTATTCCGCGCTGATAGTGAGTAAAAGAAAGAAAGTATGATAAGGAAACGAAATGTGAAATAAGCCATTACATTCAGAAAAGACGAGGTGAATCCTGGCATACTCTGGAAAATAAAAATTAAAAATACTCAGTTAAAAACCGTCGTCAATTTCAGATTCGATTACAGAAGCCGGCGTCGGTGGCGCGTGTCACGGTGTAACCGAAGCGAAGGCTACGGTTTGCGAATAGCAATTTAAATGGCATCTGGATTGGCGCCAAGTTAACACGGCCATCGCTTGTCTTAGCAAATTATTTCCTGGTTGTATACGATTAAAATATATATTTACAGTTGCCAAAATTAATGCGACAAACATATAAACTCTTATATATTAATTTAACAACCTTGGTTAAAATTTTGAGAAACAGTATATTTTATAGTTTTATATTTTTATAGTTAAAATGCTGAGAAACAGTATATTTTTATTTTTTTAAAATAAAGATTAAGAATTAATTTAATAATATTTTATTTTAACTTTTCCAAATCATCTTGAAGCGTTTCGGCGGAACGCAGACAAAATATTTTGTTGTACAGATCAATGAAATCTGCTTTAATACGACGAACAAAAATAGAGTGACACCCATAACCGCTAGGATGTTTTCGCCAAATGGGTTCATAATCTCTGCCTACTCCTTAGGATTACAGGCGTGCTTAATCATTTATGTTCATTTCAAAAACCTTACTTAAATTAATTTTTATCTCATAATAAATTTAAGGACTGTTAAATATTTTATCGCTAGAAAAAATTGTATCTTTCAGAAAAAAGGTGCGAAGTAAATTTCAGGGTGAAAATCAAAACGCTTTTTATAATGAAAGTCAGCAATTCACCGAGGTGAAGGAGCAAAAAGTGCGTTGTTTGCTTGTAATTAATTTGGCTTCCACAAAGTAATTGCCTTCGCGGCTTGTTGACTCCAGTCGTCTCTACATATACGGGCACACATTAATATTACAATATTGATAAAATATTAAAATACGAGTATTATCTATACATCAAACATAAATAAATATACACTCATGCTACAGGAGTAGACAGAGATTATGGGTTTCCATTTGACGCCATGATGGGAAACTTGTCTTGCTTCTTATTTTAAGGCCAAAAGATATTTCTGGAGGCATTTTAAAAACTAAACCAAACTATCTTTTGAGAAAAGCATACCAATAAAAGCTGGTTGTAACTCTGTTTTTACAGAAGTCGAATCAAATTGAAGTCCGTTTTAAGATAGTTTCCAATAACAAGGTTTTACAATATTACGCTCTTAAATGATACGTATAGAAAATTGGGCCAAGGAAGTAATCAAAAGATGTGCTGACCAGGTTGTATGTGGGATTACTAACTTGTTTAATTTGATTACACCCTCAGCTCTTTTCTTAATATAATTATTGGATCTAGTCTAAGCTTTTTTTAACAAGCAAAAGAGCAAAGAGTCACTTAAAGAAAGGGGTCATCGGGGTATTCTTTTAGAAATATAACTCTGATCCGTCAATTTAATATTTTGAAAATCAGTGTATTTTGAAATATAAATACTAAGTACATTTTAATGTTTTTTTCTTTATTTATGTAGTTAAACTGCCTCGTTAAGAAGTTGTATTACGGTACGACTGCAATGCTAAGGTCTCGAATTCAAATCCCAGGTCGTGTAAATATTGGGTTTTTCAACACGATATCAACCCGGAGTTTAGAATTTGTGCCCGATATTGGAATAGGTTCGCTCCCTATCGACATACGGCGAAAACTGGGTACAGAAATTGTATTTCTACTTACCTCTTTAAGGAGCATGGACGTGATAGTGTGTAGTGTGTGGTCCTATGAGGAAGAATTAATGAAGAATACATTTAGCATTTAATATGTTTCCTTAAAGGAAATAGCAGTACACCTTCGTATAAGTTATCTAAGTTCTTCTGTCAGACGGCACCTGACGCTCAGAGTTTGTATTAAAAAACTTTTGTACGTAGCCCGAAACGAATTCAAAAAAACTTTGGCGGTCATTTAAATTGTAAATCGTTTTTCCCAGCGACATTATGTATCTTCTAAACTTGTTATTTTTTTTAATTACTCTCACTTTATTTGGCACTTTTGTAGCTTAATTGATTTATTTATGTGTGAAGGGGTGTCGCCACCATCGTTTAAGTGTTGACAAATAAATAAATTTAATATCCTCGGAAACATTTTTATCATCAATTTATAAAAATTGTCCTTGTTCTAAAAAGCATATCAACTCTGATTTCACGTTACTTATTTTTGCCACAACTAGAATAATTGAAAATATTGATAAAGTTTCTCTGTAATCACTTTAGTTATTCATTGCTCGTTTCCAACTAGTGATTAATAGTGATTATTGTGCATATGGAACAAGAATGACAATGAGAAACGTTTCAAGCGAAATGACTGTTGCCGTGAATGATGGACGGCGTGCCTTCATCCGACAAATGGACGTCGAAGTTGGAATTGGAATTATACACACTGAACATGTTTTACGAAAGCTTTTTGCTTTTATACAGTTTAAAATTGTGTTAATAGTATGTTAGTTTTATCTCGCGACCGCATTCTAAAATTTGCAACAATTACAAATTTAACCCTAATTAATGATGAATTTAATAGTTCCCATGATGTGATAAGGAGTGCGCCTATCACCGCATCTGGAACGTATTCGAAACTCCTTGTTGATATCGACTAGAAAAAACTCAATATCTTTTTGCGCGACCCAGGTTTCGAACCAAAAGAACATATGTATATTTGGGAAAGGTTTTTGAACTGGACATGGCATTATCGTAATGTTCATGATTTTAACAACAATGCTTCAAAAACAAATGAATAGTTAGTTATAATATTAAAGAACTGTTTTTTTATTCCATTTCATATGATATCCATACATGATATGACATTGGATGACGACATATTCAGAGGCGGGAGGATTAAGCCGATCCTCACACCACGCATCGTGTTACCGTGTAGTCTAGGACTGCCCAATATTTAAAAAGTTTAGTAATTAATGTTTAGTTTACTGGACCGAAGTTTCTACAGG
Organism: Papilio aristodemus; assembly: GCA_016277805.2. NCBI lineage: Eukaryota > Metazoa > Arthropoda > Insecta > Lepidoptera > Papilionidae > Papilio > Papilio aristodemus. The sequence goes on along the minus strand of JAABKM020000018.1, from coordinate 1,947,917 downwards.
CAAGATCTATTTAAGATATAAATTTTCTTATCGCGAAAATATTGGTGACTGCGTTCAAAGTCAACTTAAGCCGATATGATTCAAGCTTGCTCTGATTTCGGTTTTATCCTATCATGTAATCGATAACAAACTTTGCGGTGTCTATACTTTGAAGGGTCGTTGGTGTGTGAAAAAATAACTTTTTAAGTAGTTAAATAACAATAAAGAAGTAAGAAGTCGTTTTTATTTATTTTAAATAACCACCAATGCCTACGGCTCGTCCGTGGAAGTGTCACGTGAAGTGAGGAATATTTTTCTTTTATGCTTCATCTGATGGGTTTAATTTTTTTTAATAAGGGATTGTCATATGCCTGTAACACATTTTCTTTTTTAAAATGTCCATGTTGTAAGTTACTGATCATGTTAACCGTCTTTTCTTTGTGTGTTTTCTTTCATAAAAAACGTCTTAATATATTTGTATAAGTATGTCACCAATAGATAATTCGTAAGCGAGGGAAGAATTAGTGGCGATTGTATTCGACTGGAGCTAATATCTCTGAAGCGGGTCAATCTATCAACGTCGCGTTGCCGCACGAGTGTCGACGCCACTCGCTCCAGACGGCTGAAGTATCGACACTTGATTTGATAAAGCACGCACACGCCATGTGTCCTGTGCTATTTTCTACGCAAAAATCATAACAACTCTAGAGATATGATACAATTTTTTTTTAACTTTCGTTTAGTTTCGTTTCATTATTAACTAAATATATTATATAAAAAGTTTTAAGTAAAGTTCGCGTATTTTACACTTATCGGTAGAAAACTAAGTACATGAAAGCTTTTTCTTATAAATTTAGATAAGATATTGGTGAATTATGATTATTCATAATACAGTATAAAGTAAAGCTAGATTAATGCATGATGTGACAGCCAACAGGGACTGAAAGGAAGGAAGGAATATAGCTGGGCCTCCAGTCCTGATATCAGTGCGTTTAAACGAACTATATTTTATATTGCATTTATCTATCCCTTTTTCATTCTTTTGTAAATGAATTACGAGATGAGCTCACAAATATTACGGAATTTGTGTTGCGCGAAATTAAATCGCTCAGCTACATATTTTGGTTGGAGTCCGTGGCGCATTACCATACCGCGGAATAAGTATTCAAGAACTTGTAAGCGATGTCAATTTACATACAAGTCATTTACGTATTGTATAATTTCCAGTTAAGAATGCAGACGTATTTTTTTACGCCAATTGAATAAATGTTTGTATATTTCTAACCGACTACAAAGTAAATCGCAGGTCAGATGGAAATATTTTTTTTAATTTATTAATAGATTAGAGATGATTATATCAATTTATCAATTTTTTAAGTAACAAATTATATAAATGGTTTTAAATCAAACTACACACTATCTTGTATTTATAATACAAAAACAATTTTCATTTTAATATATAAATTGTCGAGTGTAACAGACGGTGTCTTCGTTCAATTTATCTTCCTCTTCGGATATTACACGTTGAAGACTGACAAATGAAAAGTTTACAAACGAGATATTTTTTCGAATCCTGAATTTGGTTGGTTAACATTTATTTTGAATTATACACTGTTTTATGAATTAAATTCAGTGCATTTAATCTAAATTAGATATTTTTTTGTCTCCCACCTGATGGATCGATTATCTAGGTCAAGGTAGCGGGAGCCAGCTAGATCACGGCGACAGGGGACTGATCTTTGTGGCGAACAATGGGGGAGGCCTACGATCAGCAGTGGACAAATATTGGCTGAAATAACTCCGAGATATTTTTTTGCGTGTATTTGATTTTTTTTTAAATTATTTGTTTTATTTGTAAAAGCTTTTTATTTTTTTTATTTTTAAAACTATGAACCAAAGATGTAGACATACTCAGTAATTCATAGAACTTTGAGCGTCGCTGACCGTTTGTAATTATAGTAAATTATACGATGGCATGAGAGAAAGAGAGTGAGAGAGAAAAGAGTATAAACGAAATAAAATAAACTCCGGACATCAACATTTTTAATGTTAACTATACCATAAACGTCATTATGTACCGACCCCTGTTTTCACAAGTGGTAGTTTCGTAAATAAAGGAAAGGAAAAATTGGTTTTCTTGCAGAATAAATATTTGTTGGGGAGAGGTCAGATTTGTTACGGACAAACAAGGCTTTATATTGATGAGAAATTGTTTGCTGTTGTCATCTGTTTAAAGGAAATAAAACTATGACTTATTATAAACTAGAGATCCGTCCCGGCTTCGCACGGGTGCTATACCAATTACAAATTCGAAATTTCTCATTTTTCTCTGTTGTATTATACATCTTAATATATAAAAATGAATGTTTGTCTGTATGTCCTTTATAGAATCGTAAACTATGCATCCAATTGCCTTGAAAATTTGGGAAATTATCAGATATTCCCCGTGCAGGTTTTTTTTTTATTTGTTTTTGACGTATCAAAACTGCATTTTTGTTCAATCACAGCAACGTGTGAATGGGTACAGCTAGTTTATTATACATATAAATCGTCCTCTAATTACTTTGTCTGTTGGTGGAAAATGCATTAAAATTCGATGTGTAGTTTGAAAAATCTAGGCGTTCAAATTAGGCGTTATGATGTTATTAGATAGAAGTACTATAAGAAATAGAATAAAATATTTTTTTTACCATAGTTACGCTTCTTTCAATTCCATCCGTGTTATTTTTTAGTAAAAGTTAGTTTCTTCTTAAGAATAATGGAACAAAAGTAAAGTATTCTTATGAAATTCAAATTAAATATAATATATTCAGGTAGAGAAACTAAACTTTTACATTTATAGACAGATGAAGTTTATGGTTAACTTACGTAGGTGCAAGTTCTCATATTTCAGAAATACGGAATAATTCTACTTCACGCCTGTCTTCTGTAAGGTCGTGGTATTTCACCGGTCGAGTTCGTGCAACTGATGTTGTTACGGACTCTGCCACTGTTAAGAAATGTTATATAAAAGTAAGTCGTATACAGTTTTAAAACTGCAGTAAAAATTGAAGACTGCCTCTATGGAATAGTTGTATCATGATTGCATTGAGGTCTCAGGTTTGAATCAAGAGTCGAGTAACATGATATTTGCTAATTCAATTCGATATCAGCCCGGAGTCTGTAAAGGGCATATTATATATGGCCTTTCACCTTATCACATCATGGAACTGATATATACTTCGAAAAGTGGGTAACTGTTCCATCTCTGACTACCCCTTCGGGGAACACAGGCGTGGGTGTGTGTCAAATATACAGTTTCCAATTTTCAAATCACATACCTTAAATATATCATATAAGATCAATGAATTCCATTTAAATTGACATATAGGCAGTACACGGTCTTTGAAAACTGCGATAAAACGTACCCTCACGTTATTACCATATCAAGATGTATGTCATATCCGCGCTTTCAATGTTTAATATGAAAGTCATTTTCCGTAGTGATTTCTCAAGGTAATAAATACATTCAGAATAAGTCGTTTTAAAACTAACACAGAAATATAGTTCTAATAATTTTTGATATATGACTAATTAGTTTGAATATTCCTAAATACATTACCCGTACAAAATCACCTGTCAAAAGTGTGCCAATATAGTGACACATTTCGTTTATTATAATAATACTATATTGAGCCTTAATAATGTATCTTTAAGGTGTATATTACTGTATCGCTCATATTAAGTGCTCCGAAAAATTGTATGATTGGGACAATACTGAGTCTTCATTTTTCATGAGTTTATAATATATCTATAGTATAATGAATTTTTTCTGTAGTAATAGTTTTATTTTAATGAAATATGCCTTACGATATTCTTCAAAATTGAGTCGTTCAAGCTACATGAAGTCACAATTGAATGAACATACATACATTACATACATACATTTAGATTAAAAGTTTAATAATTGATTTCTACCACTGTTTACCCTATTTGGTTATTTCGCAAGTTTTTCGATAAGTTACACGAACGTCGAGATTATAAAATAAAACTGGAAACCCACTTCACTAAATTGGCAAAACCGGTAGTATCATAAAATTCAGAAAGGCCGTGAGTTATCGCTCGGGATGCGATTGCTATTTAAGACCTTATAGTTTTTAAATGCAGCCCCGATGGGATCATAAACTATATCTTTTACTCGGAAAATATGCTTGAAATTAAAATAATGCAGTATACAGAAGCGGGTCGGGAATAAAGTTACATTAAAATGTAGATGTAGTTAATCGTAGACATACTTTATGTACAATTTTAAACCTTATATGGCTATTGGCATACATTGCTTGCAGAATGGGTGTCTTAGAGTGGTGGTCGCGTACAGGTGGATACAGTCCTCCAGTTAGACGGAACAATGATATGGCCAAGGTTTGTGGAGTGCACTGGATGCGTCCGACAGGAGATCGATCGATCGATGGGATCTATATCAGCTTGGAGTTTGGAATTTGTGTCCGATATGACGATAGGCTGGCCACCTATCACATTACGGGACTGAAAAATATACGGTGAAATGTTGGTGCGTCAGTTGCACCTCTGTCTACACCTTCTGGGGAATACAGACGTATGTTTCGATATAAGTTACTAGTTTGATACGTAAATTGAATATAATGTACATTCAAAGCACGTTGTGATCCCGAATGGATTGGGCATAACTTAGTGTGTGGCTATAATAAATTTACAAACTATACGATAGATATCCCCGGGCGTGCGATCAAAACTACACCCGTGGCCATATCACTAATTAAAATTGAAAGTCGTTAATTTACAATGTAATCAGAGTGAAGAAAATCCATTTGATAAGATTTTTTTTTCTGTAATGCTTGACAAAGGTTGGACTTAATGCCATTAAGGTATGCTCGTCTAGTCCACCCAGGGTGTGGTGAGAACTGTGTAGTGGGCTCGTGGGCTAGGAAGGGAGAGAGAAAGTAAATACAAAAAGATCTTATGTTTAGTAACTCATTTATACTAATATTAGATTTACTATACTTTTTAAATATAATATATTAGTAGGTTGATTAAGTGAGTGGCTGATTAAGTGTGGTTATGCGTTCTAATAGGTCTCGAACGCACTGGTTGTGAGTTTTTAAAAACAAAGCAAAAGTGTATTAAAAACAAAGTTTATCATAACTTTGCATATAAACAAGTAATATAGGCGTCCTCGATTATTTTCATGCGAGTCCAAGGTACCGCCGTTATTGCTATATCTTCTTATTACGCGACAGCTTCAACGTATACATGACACTCTATTGTGTTGGTAAATATTATGTACGATTATCACATTATACAATAAAAAAAAACTAAAAATAAATGGTCGTTAAGAGTCATTGGGGTTTTTTTATATACATAAAATGTAATGGACAGGCCTTTACATAACATACCTCACGCCTGTATTCCCCGGAGGTATAGGCAGAGGTGCATCTAGTGTACCTATATTTCAACGTATGTTTTTCTGTAATATTATAATCTGTATTTTATTCGAATATATAACGTAACTGTCTGTTATGTTTAATAAAATTATGTTAAGTTATATTGAAAATAGAAAAGAAATTTCATATCTTTAAGATTAAAGGCTTGAGACGTTTTAAAAATTGTTCCGTTGAGGATTTCCACCTTTACAAACACTTCAACATTTGAATTTAGAAAAGATTAGATAGATTGTTCAGGTTTATCTTGCACTCGAAAAAGACTATTAAAATAAATGGTATTATTATGTCTAAGTTATTTGAATATTCAAAGGGAGTTAAGTTAAATCTCATTTGCATTAATATTGTGTTCGTTAAATCTTAACTTTGGTTAATTTATTAACTTTTTAAGGTCAAATTAAACAGTTTTATGTTTCGATTAGCATAGTAATGCGAATTAGAATTTCATTCTCTCAAGGAACCTGTATTTTATATCTGTTTAAGATGTTCAATTATTTTTTTTTATTAATAACACTACCTCATTCCTGTATACCTCGTAAGATAGGCGGAGGTTCAATAGCGCACCCACATTTCGCCGTAAGTTTTTCCGTCCCATGACGTGATAGGTGGTGAGCCTATTGCTATATCAGACACAAATTTTAAATTCCGGCCTAATATTGATCTTTGTCAATATTTAAAACTACTTTCGGGAACTTTTCACCACTCTTGATAGGGAACTGATATATGTCGTCCGTCTGTCAAATTTTAAGGACGAAAAAAAATATAAATGCACTCGATAAAATTATTTCAATTGCGCTAAAAATAGTTTGACAGATATATCAAATCTTTTCTATTTGATATGAACATCACGTTTGGGACAAGCGCTGGTAACGTTTCCTCTACGGGACGCTTGCATTAATATTTATACAGGTTTGTTCATAACGATTTTTTTTTTATCATTTTACTCTCAATAGGTGAGAAAATACATAGCTGTCAAAATTTTTTTATATACTGGGCGATTATCAAAATAGGTTCTGAATTTTTTTATTCTAGAGATTATTTACATCTAATTTTTGCATTTTTGGCTTAAGAAGACTGTCCTTTGTTTTCATGGGATAAAAGTTTTTTTTTATCTATTTAGTTTTTAATCATTAAACTAAGTAGAAATGAAAATAAATTTATTTGATGATTTTGTTACATGCAATAAAATAATAAACGATGTAAAATCAGAAACAGTTAGTTAAAACAAGAGCATTGAACGGAATTACGTCGATAATGTGATAATATTGCTTCATGTAATTAAAAGCTCTGTTAACCGTTCCCTAATGAATAGCACTCGATGAGTGTACTCGAATTATCAACGCTGCTCAGATTTTAGTTGGTTTATCTCTCCACAAATCAATGTTGTATTTGTAATATGTAAATGGGAAGGATTTCTGTACTTGTAATTAAAACATAATTCATAGCAGCTTATAAATATTTTTGTCAATACAATAAAAAAATCACTACAAATAACCCACTTGTATGAACAACTTGTATAATTAATTTTGTGAACAGGTATCAGTAAGAAATTTCTTACACACTGATAATAAGATATGTAAACAATAAATAACAATATACAATCGTGGTGGTGGGGCGAGCTGTGGTGGTGGGGGAAGAGAGCAAACGTTCATCAAACAGTCCACGTTCGACCGTCAAATGCGTAGGTGTGTTACTTTGTTACTTATTTCATTCCTGTAAACTGTCCCACTTCAAAATGTGTGTAATCGATGCAATGACCTAAATATGATCAGTAACAAATCGACTTACAACGGCTTTGGTTACACGTTTAGGTACAATGTTACAATTGACCTCTAATGACCTACATATTTTGTTTATTTAAGCTGAAATTGTGTCGTTGGCATTTTGCCAGTTATTGGCAGCGCAAACAAGAGAAAATCATTTCCATCCTATATAACATTGCTTATTTCGGAAACTCAATTTTCAAGTATGTTATTTCGTTATTAATGAATTGGTTTCAAATATTTCATGACGACCCGAAATCCCCCAAAAAAATTTTACAGCGCCATCTTTTTGTGGCATAGAGTAAATAATTATTAATATAATTATTTTCAGCTACTTTTTAAATAAGCGATGAAATTTACGACAATTAATTAACGCTCTGAATTAAAAACTCAATAAATCAGATTTACTTGTACTATTCCGGATTCGGTTATTTATTGAAAAAGTTCCCCCGCGTTGAAGAATTTAATATGAGAATTCTTATCCTCCCTTTTTATTCGTTGAATTCATTCTGATAAATCATTTCCAAATATCTTATTGCATATTTTGTCCTTGAGGATTTTAATAAATGTAAATTTATTTCGTCTACCTTCAATAATGACATCTAAATTAAATTTACAATAGGAAATGCAATAAATTTAAGAACTACTGCAAAAACTTCTGTAAGCTTTTTACTAATTGACAGATAGACAGACATATTAATGAAAAATATAGTAAATTTTATTAAAATTTGTTTTAATTGGCTGCGATAAAAATATGACTTGAATTAAAAAAGTCCTGTTTGTTATTTGTATTTTTAAAACTCGCAAACCAGGTTGTTAGGTATTTATAAGTACGTTGCAAACAAGATACACACACAAGATAAGTTACTATTTATCATACCACATGTTCTATTTCCTTCCGTCCAACGTAAAAAATCTAAATAAACACTATTTAGATTCAGGGCAGTGAAGGAAAAGAATTTTTCACATCAAATCACCTTTTTAATATATTATTTTAGTTAAGATCTATATTTTTAGGACAGTTCTCTGGATTCTCTACTCTGTCATCTGTTTCAATATTATATCTAGCGAGCTGCTGTATTTCCAAGTCTGCAATTTCTTCTACATTGGGTATACGGTATGCCATTAAAGCTGCACTGAGATTCTCGCCCGTAGATGTAAATATAACCTAAAAATATGAACAATTGTTGAAAATATCTTTTGACACTTACGTTATCGATGCAATTGGGATGGCAGATTGCATGCAAACCAGTAATTGGGTAACGTCATTAACATAGAATATACCTGGTCATTATTTAAATATTTATTATAATAGATTTCATTGAATTTTTCAAATCCCAGATCGGCAGCGACTTCTTGACTGCGCTCTGATGTGAATATACCGGATATTGCTGGTACATGCGCACTGGCCGCTAAAGCCATAGCGGATTTCAACATTTGTTTGCCTAGACCTATGAAAAAAATTTTTATTAGCTTACCATATCATAAAAATAAACACGAATGTTTTACAGAAGAAAGCCGCAGACTAGTAAGCGGTTTACTTTAGGGTCAATGACTACAGACTCCGCAATTGCAGAATTATTTCAATTATTTCTGTTAAAAATAATTTATTTCTGAACACTCTTACCTTTATGACGATAACTAGTCTCAAGTGCTAATGCATAAACTTTTAAATATTTCTTAACTTCCAATTTTTCATACAAATTAACGGACTTCTCGATCTCATTATAGAATGACATGATATTGGCGTATGTCACGTTGTAAGTTAATTTTACACGGCTGAATGTGCGTGAAAAGGAACCTGAATTAAAAAAAATCTGATTCTTTATTATGTATATTATATTAATTCTATCTAAATAAAGGTGATGATGATGAAATTGTATTTAATGGCAATAGGTCGGTAGATATCGAGGTCGGTTGAAAGAGCGTTCTACAAAAATTAGATAAATCTGTCCAATGTGACGACGGTGGTGATTTACCGACATTTAATATTTTCCATAGTATATAGACTGATGATGATAATGGTGATTACTGTGTTCTTATTGATAAAGGTATTCATCAACTCTCTCCACTCCAACTTCATGAATACGAAAACATGTTCTCTTACTTTTACGCATAAAATTGTCCACTACTATACGTCGGTCTTCGTCATCTTATCTCAACAATAATCGGTTCCTTACCATCTAGTTCACTTAGTCCTTCTCATGAAAGGTAACTAGAAATATCAAAATCTCACATTTTTCCTGGATCCTCATTATAAGGACTCCAATAAGTTGATCCGTTTCTTCACTCACTGCAGCTATAGACATCTTATCCTTCATCCATATACGGGCATTGTTAATGAACTCTTCTGTCGCCTCTTCGTCGCTTTTTATATTCAACGAGCGGTATGTCACCTGTTATATAATAGTATTGAATTTATAAATGCTGCTAGTGGTAATACTGTTAGATAAATTAAGGAGCAAAAGGTTAGTATGGTACGTGCAAGTTATGTGGAAGGAAGAATGGGATACGACGAAGTGAGTTTTAGATATGAATGTTGAGGAATGTGAAGACGAGATGATTGGATGGATTGCCAGAAATAAGACATGACCAAGATAAGAGTGACTACTTGAATGGCAATCGCTAGAAAAGTGTGGAAGGAGAAATATACTAAGGGAAATGTATCGATCTACATTATTTTGCATTTTCTAAATCCTCGTTTACTACTTTGCATTTTAGAAATATTAAAACTTACTTCTTCACTTAAATAATGTTCGTCAAGTAATTGTGCAGCTTCGTCGTATCTCGTGTCTTGTAAATCCTCGAACCTTATCCCGCAAGATAACTGACACCAGATCGATGGAGCTTTTATTCTTTCTTCTAAAATTTTCATCTTTTCTATTTCCGTTTCTGCTTTAGTTTTAGCCATGTTATTATTCTTGTTATTTCAAATGTAACTATTGGCCAAATATTTGCAAAATATTGGCCAATCGACTTGTGAAGATGTTGGAAGGTAATAGTTACATCATCGTTCGCTTCACGTTCCTTTATATTTTCTTCCAGATGTGAAGGGACATTCACAGAAAGACACTTTATTCCATTTCCGATTCTCACAAAACAAATCACCTTTAGACCTATTTTTATTTAATACGACAAATCTCAAAATAAAATCTAACGAAATACGCCACCGTAAAGGCACAACGTAACACAATAAGTAAATGTGAATCGGACGTCTCCAACGATCGAAGACAGCCTGGTACCGAAAATAAAATTACTCGGCGACTTTCGGCTATAAAAAAAAACGAATTCAGGAAATCGATACATGCACATAAAAGGCGAATCCGTTAAAAGAGGTCACCAAATTGACACGCAGATATAATATGAAGTTTTTACTTTTTTGGTTGTTTATTTCTTGACATACGTTATTGCTTGATACATATACGTGTCGGTATTGCATTTAGTCATTGTTTACTGGATTGAAATGTAAAAGAATTTGAGTTGCTGAAGGCCTTTAATCTAGAGGATACTCCAATGTGACGTGACCTGACTTCAGTAGTCAGGATAGATCAGGATAAAAAATAATTATTTCTGTTTTAATAATAATGCCATCTAGTTTGAATTGTTACAAAATCTTTATTAATTAAATCACAGCTTTTTTATTTTTTCTAGATTTTTTTTAACATTTTTTATTAATTTTTTTTACTAAAGCAAAAAAATAAGGTTAAATAAATTTCCTTATATCAGGTTAATGTTAAGTTTATGGTATACTTTTTTATGGTAAAATTATTATAGGTACATTTTATGATTTTCAGTATACATAAATTGGGTACTTATATCCCATCCTTTCACAAGCTGTGGAATTCCATGATGAATACGATAAGAGTTTCTTTAGTAAAGTAAAATTATCGGACACAAGCCTCGCGTACGAATTAGTAAGTCCTCTCCCCTTTCCTACCCATTTCTAATAGAAAGAAGGCAACACATTTGCAACTCACGTCCATGCATGTTGCAGATGTCTATGAGTAGTGGTTATTTAACATAAGGTGTACCTCTTGTTCGTTCGCCATTTCCACTACAAAATAAAAAAAAAAACATAAAAATCAGAAATTTATTATATCTAGTATTTTCCAAGCATTAAATGTTACTTTATTAAATCTAATTCGAGATCGTTGCGCTTTGTACTATTGAGAAACTTGTAACAACTTATTCCGTGCGGACCAACAACAGTGGTCCAACTTTATCTATCAAACAATATCATCCCATCAAGCGAAAATTTGAATAATAGAACAAAGGTACGTCAGTAAAACGTGTACAAAAGGATTTGTACTTTCAAAAGATTTGTTTTACTATAGATAACATATGTTATAAGCGCATGGAAAATAAAGACTTAACATTGTCCCAATCGTATATTTTGTTGAGCACTTTTAAAAATAGATTTTAAATTTACGTTATTAGATTAATAGGTTTACTCTAGTCAGAGTGGTATTAGTTATTAAGTCCTGATATGTTGGGCAGCAAATAATACTCGTCACACGACCTCTCGCTACCTCTGCCTGCTTACTTACTTTCATTCAATTGAACAAAGTGTTCATGTTAAAATATGTATATAAAAAGAACTTTTAAAAATATAATTCATTGAAACTTACAATGTCGTAATTAAATTACGTTTCACTTACAAGCAAGAAATTTTCTAAACAACGCTTCTTAATAAAGTAATTAAATATGCCTCAGTCGTCAGAATAACTGCGTACTTCACGCGGCAGCTGAAATTTACGATGCCGCGCGACGGCGACGCGACTCAAGTTATTATTTAAGCGGATTTCACTTAGAGCGTGACTTGGTTGTATGCAAATTTGAAACGACTGATGCTAAATAAAATAAATACGGAAGGATTAGTCTGTTGCCGTTTAAAGCAAATAACTGATAAGTCCCATTACTGGGAATTCAGTTTTTAAAGTGTAATCGAAGCGTTAGTTTCGATCGTTCAAGCCTTCGAAGCGTGTTGCTTAAAGAAAGAGAACACTCTTTCTTTAAGCAACAACGCATCTGTAATTCCTCTGACGTTATGGATGGTCAGGGGTGTCGAATCACTAGTGAGCATTACAGGAGGGGTTAGTAATAATTATTGAATAAAAGTTTCTTCAGAAAAGAAAATAAACAGTACGTTACTAGCGAGACAACAGTACCGTCCTATGTCTGTCATGGACGAAAAAATTCTACTCACTAAATCTATATGTGACTTGTTAAAACGAACAAAATCATACAAAGAGATTTAGTAGTTTCAAAAAGATATACTTGTATGTATATTTTTATCGGCGCACAAACGATAAATCTATTACGATTGCACAACAATATACACATTCCCGTTAAAACATTTCGGTACATTCGATAAAATATTTTATGCTTGTTGTAAAATTCAATTCAAATTCGAACAATAGTTAAACTTTTATGATGAAAACTGCTCATAGCTTATAGCATCGCATATTTTGTTGATGTTATTCAAGGGAAGTATAAAATTCCTTGTGTGAATTCTTTGCCACAATAATAATGTTTTCCTGGCGGTCTTTCTCTTGCAAAGAGACTTGGATTCAAAAAAGTCAGCTCAACAGAAGACAGTCGTGAAGTAAGAGTTTATGAGGTGAGGAGTGAGGTGTCGGAGGCTGAATCCGATTCCCACTTTTCTTCACATACATTTCTCATCTTAACAACCATCTATCGCAAAGATAAAATATATTAGGGACAGGTTGTCTTATATTGATAAGACAAAACTTGTTTACTGCGGCGGTTGCCTTTTTCTATTATATCTTAGAATATCAATTCCAATGCAATGAAAACAAATTGCAAGCATCTGGACTATATACATAAAGGAATATATTCAAGATCTGATGAGGACTGTCCCATTTATCTAATTAGATATATAGGATTTGAAATATTTTCTGCCCCGTCTTCGGCCATGAGCAGGGTGATGTTTAAACTGGCTACTATATGTACGCATAAAAATACGTATATTTTTAATCAAAATTCTCAATGAAGACGATTGTTGGCGTCCTGCTTACGCTATTGTCTAATTGACATTACTACTATCATTTTAAAGTCCGTTGACCAAATTTAAAAGGATATGGCAAAGTGTGAACAGTAAAATTAAGAAATTTTGCCATTTATTCAATTGCGGCGAGGCAATAATATTATACGAGTCTCAGTTACGACTAGACTAGAATATAATTTACATTTTCTTTTCACCGCGAGCTAGAGAATATGAAAAGTGTTATTGTCTTCTTTAACGTATTTTATGCTTTAAAATGCGGTAGTAAAATAATACTGTTAAGGATTTGTAAAAATATATTAAAAGGTAATGCAAAAAGTGTATATTCAAAGAATTTGTTTTTAATTTAAGAATTGACTATCGATATTTATTGAATGTTAAATTTTTATTATAAATAGAAATTATTTGAGTAAAATAGAACACTCTTCTAATACAAGTAACCTAGTTTATTATTTTAATTTTCTTTGTCTCTACCCATGAAGCCAGGGCGGGCTGCTGGTATATAAGAAATTAGAAAATTTACAAAGTTTTCTCATTTATAAAATCACAAAAGCTTTTTAAATATGTTTTTATTTTCAATATAAATTAAAGGTCAAAAGTTTTCACATCTAAAGCGAAGATAACAAGTCAATGTACTACTTTATGTAATTACTTTCGTAAGCAGCAAATCACATCATGAAAGGCATTTAATTTGCCGCTTTTCTTTGTCACCTAAAAGTTTTTAATGAAATTTCTCTTTGGAAATAATAAGGCATTTAATTCTTCAAATGGACGACTCGACAGTATCAAAAACTCATTAAAACTGTAAATAAGAAAAAGGGACTGGAACGAAAACATTTTGGCGATACCACGAATTGTCGCTGATATTTTGTAAGCAATTTTGTTAAATATAGAACACTACACAAGATGTTAACCGCTATCATTATAAAATCCGTATCAAATATGGGCTACAAAGCTGCTGTCATTTTTTTCAAGCAAAGGAAACTTCGATAAACTCGACTGACTGTAATAAGATTATTCTCTTATAACATCGTTCTATTTTTTTTTATTAAAGTAAGTGACAAACGAGCAAGCGTACACCTGATGTAAGGTGACCCATAGACATCTGCAACAATTAAAAAAGTTGTAGATGCGTTGCCTACCTTTGGAAAGAGGAAGAATCTAAAAGAACCCCAATCTTTAAAATTGGACAAGCTATTTATACCGTCTTTTATTTTCACAACCCTGTCCTTATATCGATTGAAAAAGTATCGTCATCACATCATAAATGATGATGAACTTCATCATATGATGTTTGGTGATGACATGGAAGGTTTATTGTTACTTCATTCTACAATATGGACACACCATCTGGTCAATGTTGCAAGTTCTGATCGGGATATTTGAGTGAGGGGGTTTTGGGGAGGCCTAACTGTGAAAGTCGTTTGGTTGATGAACTTGAAGATAAGGAAATTTAAAGATATAACGAAACAAATTCAATTAGAATCTATTCGGTACAGACATTAATTGGAAAACTTGTATTGCGAAACAAAGAGAAAAAAAAGGTATAAAATGGATAAATAAAACAGTTAGTAAATAAAAGTGCACGGGCGCTGGCGATCCGAGACAGTTTTACGAGATTTCAATCCGTGTTGTTTAATGTTAAACATAAATTACTTTGTTCGACGCAATAAACACGTTTTCGATTGGGAAAACGTTTAATTGTAGACGGGGATGTACGTGTTGAAAGTCCAGTATTAATATAAGAAAAATATATTTTATTTTTTAAAGTAAAAACTTCTCTGAAGTGTCAATTTGGAGATATAACTGAACTCAAGTGATACAATAAAGAGGGTTTTATTCAACTTTTTATTTTATTCATGATAATTATAAGGCAATATTTTTATCAACGTTAATATGTAAAAATGTTGTTGTTTTTTTATGTTTTACTCGAAAAAGAAAAATTTTGTACATTACAGGGTAATTAATATCGTATCAATTTTATAACATTTATTAAATTATATTTTCAACTTCAATAAAATTATATTTAATTATATTTTTCCTTTCATAATTTCTTAGTTCTGCGTAATTTTCTAACTTAATTAGTTATTAATTAATGAACAAAATATTGTATTACTTGCGATATTAACTGATGCATGTTCTATGGTAGAAAATCAGTAATTATTTACTGGTGAAGACAGGGTTATATCAAATTGGAATCTAAGTGAGAAGCAGACATTTTTTGGTGTATGTTTACGTCAGAAAGGGGAAAGATTGAACATATAAAATATGGCGCACTTGTCGATACCAACGTTCGTAAATTATATTACCTCACCGCAATTGAATGAATGAACAAAAAATTTACATTTCTTATTCTTAGCAACGTTCTATCCTATTCACGTAATTTAATCAACACGTACAGTGTGAATAACGAATTTACACGAACTAATCCAATTTATTATTTAATATATCGAATGACATCTATACATATATATTGTACATATATATCACTATCACCCTATACCCTATCACATTATAGGACGGAAAAATAACAACAACAACAAAAAACATATGGTGAAATGTGGGTGCACTAGTTGCACCTCTCCTTACGCCTTCGGGGAATACAGGCGTGAAATATTTTTATTTATATATGAGAGAAACTACTAATCTGCGACAGTTACCTCAGGTCAAACGATAACCTCCGTCGTAAGCAAATTCATTTCAATATC
>JAABKM020000018.1:1870384-1880641 GCA_016277805.2 Papilio aristodemus | reverse complement strand
ATATATATTCCAACGAAGCTAGAACCTACAATTTACCAAATAATATTCCAACACTTGCTCACTATGTCAGGTTATAACGCTGATATTACATAAGATCGAAGAGATAAAGTTTCAAAGTTATGTAAAGTCAGCTTCATATCATATGCCACTTGCAGAGCTCTCAAACTTACTGTAGCTTTCCGATTTTCTTTCAAAATAAAGCTCCTTGTCAGACTTTTGTTAGGTCGTCATAACCTTTGCTTTAAATTTTTCTAAGTTATTTGCAATTCGAATTCCAAAAATAAATGACATCCATTTCCTTGTCTTATTTATTGTTTTTTTTTCTTTTCAACTATTATAATATAATGTATAACATAGTATTGATGTATAAATTTATTTCCTTTTACACATAAATTTGATTATATTAAAGATTTGGTCGTGATAATGTCTGAGTTCGAACTGTTCATAATAAATGAAAATTGTGCAAACATTCATAAATAGTCGTGGTAATTGTTCGCATTTAACTACTACGACTATATATGATTCACTGGCTCACCATTACACGGCTCCAAGCGCAGGCGCACATCCAACACGTCTCATAGCCCTAGGCAAGACTGACTCGTTAACAGCTATCCTCTCTACTGGCGTACATAAGACAATGTAGTATACATATATACTGACTAAATACACTACAAATATAAATCAGAAAATTTTATGATGTTTAAAATCCTTAATCCTTTGATTTAACCGGAGAAAAACATGAACAAATTTTGTGTAACAAAATTAACATTTCTAAGTAGTTGATTCCGCATCCCTGTAACTACGTTTTCAATTACCCTCGATGCTTGAGCTCGAGCCTGGCCTTTGAATAAAGCGGTCATTTGGATTCAGAGTAAGTACATTGAATTAATTCAAGGCAATTTGTTTACTTGCCTCATTGAAATTATTCGACTTTAACAGTCTGTAATCGTGCTAATGATGTTAAAAGAGAAGACATAATATTAAATATTTTTTGATTACATAGAAGTAAGTGAGGCTTTTTCAAATATATTAGTTGTAAACAGAGCCTAAATACATATTGTGCCGTGAAGACAATTATTAACTATCAGTATCGCTCTTCTATATCTATATTTTGTGCCCGTTATGGCGATAAGCTGGCCGCCTATCGTATCATGATACGGAAACATACGGCGAAAAGTGGGCGCACTAGGTATTTTAGCCTATCTTTTCGGGGAACACAAGCGAGAGGTCTTCTTTAGTATTCCGACCGTAATCATTATATTGTCATTTGTGGTCGGTATTTATTTATACCGTAATATTTATATTTATATGTTATATTTAATATTTTTCCTTATGTATTTATTTAAACAACCATTATAAAATAATAATTCGTGAATTACAGATTTATTAATTAATATTTACACTACAATTAAGACGAAGAACATTGTCAATTAACAATAATTCATTGTTAATTAACAAGTTGACGCGGTACCCCGGTACGCAATTTCATGAATTGCATTACGATTGTGTATTCAGATAGTTAAGTGATTGAAATGTTGTTACTCATTGTTTATATTTAATTTCCTCTACAATGATACAACAAAATTGAAATTGAAAATGGTAACGGCACGGCCGTGAAAGGTTTAATAAAAGAATAATTTTTTTTTACAGTAACAAGATTTTTAAAAGTGAAACCTTTTTAAAATGTACTTAAAATGTAATTAAAAATCAAAGTAACTTGTAAAAAGGTTAAAAGTTATGAGAAATTCCAAATTTCCTTAATGAAGAAAGTGTTTTATTCTTTTGTAGTAAATTTTTAATCATCAAGTTTAAAATTGTTAACTGTATTTATTAGGAAAAGATTGTTGGATTGAACATTTGGATTTGATAAAAAAAAATAAATAGATTTTTTTTATTGTGAACCTATAAAGTCGCCCACTTGTTATAGAAAACATTCTATCGAAAAAAAAAACATACTTAGCGCCTGTATACCCTGAAAGGATAAGCAAAAGGTACAACTCACATTTCGCCATATGTTCGTCCCTTGCCATCATATCGGACAATTTATAAACACCAGGCTGATATCGATGAGAAAAAATCCAAATATCA
Organism: Papilio aristodemus; assembly: GCA_016277805.2. Taxonomy (NCBI): domain Eukaryota; kingdom Metazoa; phylum Arthropoda; class Insecta; order Lepidoptera; family Papilionidae; genus Papilio; species Papilio aristodemus. Next base: position 1,878,553 of record JAABKM020000018.1, on the reverse strand, counting down.
CTTTTTCCGAACGGAACCCTGGACCATTGCAACTGTACGTAATATAATTGCCCCAACGAGGCAGTACTATCTACTTCTGTAAAAAATAATTTAGTAAGACTACTAGTATTTATTAATTGTTAATATTACTGTAATTTAATATAATTGTAGGTAACACTCGCCGTGCTATGTCGCTCGACATTCGGCGTACGATCTGATTGCCACCGTGTAATTACATTTCCAACGTTTGATTAAAGAGAAGTACTTGTATAAATATTTCCAATTAACAAATAAACAAACATTTTATACTCTTTTTTTTTAAATTGTAGTAGGAACGAGTGTAAAAGACGAACGAGTAGACAAATTTTCAATTTGATAAAGATCCTTAGCTACTATGCTAATATCTTTATAATAAAGTAAATTTTTATATCTTATTGCTTAAGACGTCATTTTAATTTTGAAACACAATACGCTTATATTCCCCGAATGGGTAGGCGGGAGTGCAACTGTAATCGTTTCGCCATATCGGGCAAAAAAATTCCAAACTCCGGGCTAATATCGAATTGAATATTGGTTTCTTTTTAAAGTTTTAACTGTTTTGGTATTTAGTAGCATAAATATAGCTAGCTAGTATAAATCTTGTAACAACAAATAAGGTCGGAGCTGTCGAGAACTATCTTTGTAACCCGAGCAAAATTGCACTTAACCGCTGCCACTTTGTTAATGGCTGACACTCAAGTAATTCCTTTGTTACTTGGAAGATAAATTGCAAAATTTTTACAACCTAAGTTTATTTCCGTACAAAACACTGTTTTATTTTGGATGTAAGTTAAGATATAGTAAAGAATAAAACCTATATGAGGTTGGCAGACATTACATGATCCTGGCAGACCTCACTTCTACATGCCTCTACGCATACAATCTCTTTAATTACAGGGACTTTTTATAATATAAAAACTTTGCCTTTCTTTTATGTGTAACTAATATCAAGGATTTTTTGTGAGGGAACGCGAGGGCACTCTTTGCATTTAAAGTACATTTCAAAAAGCTTGATGACGATTTTTGGTAAGGGGTAAGAAAGGATGCTTATTAAAAAGAAATGTTTATTTACAACCTTCAAGAATTAGTGTGCTCTAAAAAAAGAAGTGACAAAATATAAATCCTCATTGCACGTGCTCTATCGACACTGGCAGTCTATAATTTCAATCATAGTTCGTTGTTTCACCGAGCGTAGCAGTAAAGAATGAAATTAAATGACAACAACGTGCATATTGCGTGTAATAATACCGCTCCAGTGTACAATCGGCCTGCACGCCCGAGATTATACTCGAAGCCTCTGTGTTAATTAACATGTGATTCTTATTATTCATTTCAATGGATATTTTATTTATTATATATTACTTTTGTTTATTTTACTATAACTACTAATCGGATTTTAATTTTTTTTATTTGAAAGATCAATCATATTAAATTATGCCCTGAAATATCCTCACATTTTGATAATCCTTACTTTTCTATAAAACTGAGTGTAAAGTCAAAAATATAGAAATATCGAATTCTCCATATCAATAAAATTTGCTATTTCTTATTCACCTGTCTGTATTTAACCGAAGAAACTGGAGCAGGTTGCTAGGATGTTATATAACTTATATAGGTAAGGGAATTAAAACCGTCATCAAAGTGTGGTCTAATTTAATTCACAAATTATTAGCATTAATTATCGCGTATGACAGACACTTAGCATCAAAACGGGCGAGCAAGCTGTGTTTATTTCGTTTACAAACATTACATTTGTGCCGCGCAACATTCGTATAAATGTTTATAATTCAAACATTAACCTGCAATTCAAACTTTATGGTTTGCGTGTACATACTCCGTTTAATTACGTGATTACAAATTTTATAACGAAACGTTTCCATGCGTGTTATAAACAAAATATTTTTATATCGTCATATTAACTTTGTTGGAGAGTCAGTCGTTGAGGACGGGGCTAAGACAAAGGTAAGATGGCTGGATGACACCGAATGAGATAAAAATATCAAAATCAGGAAGGCGTTCAGAGTAGATCGTAGAGATATAGTGAACCATGTAAAAATTATGTTTAATTTCAAATTTTTTACCCATAAAATAGCTTCAATAACCTAAGTTAAGTATACCGCTAGACGACATATTACGAATGGAGGAATCTAACTATGGCAAAATTTAACAAAATTAGTATTTTAGTATTAGCGCAACATACTCACGACTGGATAGACAGCGGTGCAACTTGCCTACTTTCCGTCATATATGTCGGATAGAAACGACGGAAAGTTGATTTGATATAGGGGTATGCCTATCGCCGTATACACTGAGGCAGTTTCATTATTCACTTCGTGTCTTCTATCATTTTGTATATATAGATATATTAAAGACATAGATTAACGTAAGGTTATTGATGACACTAAATCCGTCACTAGGAGACATCAAAATAGATTCGTATCAGTGCCATCATACTTTGTATTCACAATATGTAGATAGTTGTTTACAGGCGACATTATGCGGGAATGATTAACGACTCCAACATTTCGGCCAGTGAAAGAGACTGTGTCCTACATCCGCGCCATATATTACAGCTTACAAGGATGATATAAATGTAAACACTTTTTGATGTAACCTCATGTAACAATATAGAAAAGTTATTTTTATAATGTAACATTGGTATAAAGCAAGCAATCCTCGTATTTGTTTTCCCCTATCTCCATACACTATCAGTACACGACTGTAAAGGTTTGGCTGAAATTTTGAATTTAGAAACAGTTTTTATTTTTAAATGTATTTTTTTCACAGTGTTTTGGAGCACCTTTTTATTCCATATCACGAGATTATTCCGCAAAATTATCTTGATTGTTAGCATAAACGCGTAGCACAAATATTAAAAAAAAGTCTATTGAAGAATTAAAGATTTTCGAAAAATGTATATTATTAAGTTTGTAGGCCCTCCAGTACCTAAACTAAGCAACTTTCGATTGAGGAAATTTGGGTCAAATGGTAATATAATATTTTCAAAGGAATCCGTGGTCGTCTATATTACAAGTTATTTCGTAACATCTTGTATATCTTTATTTATGCATAATCTTAACAATATCATCTTGAATAAATATATAAAGTTACTTTAAAATGAGGCGGAGTTAGAAGCGATAGCTTCTTACTAAATAGTTGATAAATAACTTTCCTTTGTGTGAGACTGCAAAGTGCCGTACGAACTAAGGTTCACAAAATAAACGTAACACGTTACAGCGCGCTGCGAAACAAACACTGGTTCTAACTTTAGGCAGTTATTTGTTTAGACAAACTTTGTTTATGCTATATTTAGTTTCAAATATTCTGAGTACGTTACAAAGTATTTTATTTTCAGACTATGAATGCTGAATTTTGATTTCCTCTAGAATTATAGCACTTTTGGGACAAGCAAACTTTGTAATACAAATGTTATCTTTAGTTAACACTGATACATTTAGACAGTGATTAGAGATTTTCTTTTAGTACTGGCATTTATGGTTTACGACTTATGTAGCGTGTCACACAAACTAAAAAGTTTGGTTGAAAAGAAATATTAGTAAATTATATCTCAATTTAATTTTAATCTTAAGAAACTTTTCTGTCTTTCAGACCCCAAAGAAACTCGTAAAGGAAAAGCATGACAGTATAATATAACATTCATAATATGTCCATTTTTCATAAGTCGTTTCTTCTGTCATTTACGTAGTGTAAATTAAGGTAGCCTTAAAGTCTGCGATATCTTAAGTATATTTAATAATATGATTGAAACGATTTTAACTTTGATATTGTAATATAAATTAATAATTATAAATCACCAAATAAAAATAAGCTAATTACATATATTTAAGAAAATGTATTTATTTTCAATTACTTCCTTGCTGTGATACTTCATCATTAAAAGCCATAGAGTTTTTAATTTTAGTCGAGCTATTGCACTACGAGGCGCAATTAGTAGCTGCTGTTTATTGCGAAGAAATTTAATACGGCTTGCAATGTAAAGCACCACATTTAGGCTTACCCATAGTCCTGTTGATTTGTAGTTATTACTTGCTAGGTTTATAAAGATATTCTATTTCAATTTAATTACTGTTAAAATAAACATACTTGACGTCTATATTTCCTAAGGGGGTAGGCAGAGGTGCAATTAGTGCACCCACATTTCGCCATATGTTTTTCCGTGCCATGATGTGATAGGTAGCGAGCCTCGAGGTCACAAATTCCAAACTTTAGGCTGATATTGAGTAGAAAAAACTCAAATATCACTTTTGCCCGACACGGGAATCCAACCCGAGACGCCAGCGTTACAGCGGTACCGTATACGTAATACGTGATACCACTTCGCCACCGGTTACTTGGTTTTAGTTGAGCGTGGATTTACCTCTCGGAATAATCTCGCGTTTTAATTCAACAGAACATTGGAGGAGAGCCATATGTTTACATAACCCTAAATGAAACGATTGTGATTTAAATAGACTAATAATATTCGGTAGTACGTAGGAAGTACAGTAGTATTACGTACGGCTGCAATGCTGAGATCTCAGGTTCGAATCAAAGTGATATTTGCATTTTTTCTTCTCAATGTCAGCCCGAAGTTGGGAATTTGTGCCCAATATGGCGATAGGCTTGCCTCTTGTCCTACCTCTTGAGGGAATATTGGCGTAAGTTATTTTTTTTTTGAGTTGAAAAAAAAGCACCACTTTGATTTAGATTTGCTAAACAGATTACGTAGTATCCTTCTGTCGCAAATTAAATGTAATGTACAGGAATCAGATTTCAGTACCTTACTTCTAACATCGATAAACCGTAGCGTCTAGTCTGCGAGTAAGTTAGTACTCAACCCAAAAACATAAAGATAACTTTTACAACTGTTATTTATTGTTATGGTTGTATTTCTTCGACTTTAGCACTTTGAGGGTGCGATGAACATAAAAATGGAATTGGCATATACAATATATTAAATATGTTGGTGCTAAGAAAAATGTTTTTGATAGCAAACTTTGATTTGCTATAATCCTTGATAATAAGTAAAACCACCGTAAAATTTGTTAAATCTCTATGATTTTTTTTTACATTCAACAACGTTCCTTTTTAAGACAATTTTTTACAATGTTATTTTTAATCGTAAAATTTAAATTCTTGTTTATTTTTTTTTAGAATATCACGAAATTTTAACTTGTTTGAACATTATCGAGAAAATAATGTGACGTTACTGTACTGTGATGGGAAAAGAGACGGACCATGGGGACTTATATTGATTAGTGACACACTAAAGAAAGGCGATAAAATACCGTAACCAACGAGTATGTAAGAATAGATGTATGGATACATAATCTAAAAAGGGGTGCCAGGACCGCGCCATATGGATCGTAATCTCTACCTATCCTTCTGAGTAACGAGCGTGAGCGTATATTACTGAACTGAAATCCGTGTAACGTATTGTAATATTTAAGATTCTAAAGCGTAAACATTGTGTGAAATAAAATAGCACTTTATAATCTCGACGTTCTAATGGCTATGTAAAATAAAAATGCAAAGAAGTAATAAAATTCTAGTAGTGAAATTAATTGAAACATTGTGAATCGACTCTCAGAGCAGTAACAGTAATTTCCGCGTATCGTAAAACGATCGACCTCAGCTGCACTTGACGGTGCGATTAAATATAAAAGCTTGGGGATTTCATTTAGTAGGGATTTTGATTTATTAAAAGCTTTCGAGAATTTCTTTCCTTCGGATAGATACTTGAATTTCTAATTTACTGGTTTTACTAAGAGAATAGAATATATTATTTTAGACAATCAGAGCATCGACCTCAATAGGTAGAGATTCTGACAAGCCTATTTTATCTTTACACAGTACAAAACAAAGTCGCTTTTCGCTGTCTGTACGGTAAGATCCTTCAAACTATACAACAGGTTTTAATTAATTCATAGAGTGATTTAAAAGAAAGGTTTTATCTATAATACGTCCATAAAACGGCTGTGGAAAGCTGAGAATTTCCCATGCGATGCCGAGGCGGGTCGCTAGTTCATTTTATAATAATCGTACTTTATTAAATTAGAAATAGAAAGACCGATTTAGAAATTAAACGTTTTATGTTTTTAATTTCTAATTTGAGTTGCAACATATCAATATACTTTAAACGTGAAATTCAAGTAATTAAAAAACAAATTTAGACTTTTCAAATCAGGACTTCACCATAATTAAATTGTTTTTCAGACAAATTTCATTATAACACGAAGCCTGTTATTCTAAGGGAGTAGTTAACTTTATCTGTACATGAATACAGTAGTAGAGAAAATAGGTTAAAGTGGAAACTTTACACCATTCCCTAACTTAAGCAAGAACCCTAATGATTTAAATAATTCGAAGGTTGTGTTTGGGTTAAGTTTAACTCCGACAAAAATAACAAGGGCCTGATTTATGTATAAAATAGGTTACCCAAAGTTACAACAAACAAGACACAATAACAAAAAGGTATAATATATAGTGTCTAACGAATATATACCATTCGTTAGACACTAGCATAGATATATAAACTTGATAGAAGCAAAAGATGTTAAAAAAGACTATTTTTTGGGGAATTGTAGGAATTTGTGGCCGATATAGCGATACACTATTACATATTTGACTGAAAAATACAGGGCGAAATGTGGTTACACTTATTTCTACACCTTAAGGGAACACAGGTGTGAGGTTTAATACTAAATGACCTACTCCAGTGAGATACTTAGCTAGCCAAAATCGAAGGTAAGATATGATACTGTGTTGTGTCAATTATTTTTAAATAGATATTGTGATTAAGTAGTTAATTTATAAAATGACGAAATGAAAGGGAAGAGGATATAATAAAGGAGGGGATAAATAGGAAAAGAAAATATCCTTTTTTATCTGTTCTTTAAAGTAACGTATTTGCAACTAATTTACTTGTTGCAGATGTCAACGAGTAGGGTTCATTCTCATATTAAAAGTTGTAGGAAATACATTATATTTTTGTTACTAAGAATAAAATAAACGATGTGAATTGTACTTGTAATCGTAGTGTGCACTTTGTTCCACCTGCGAACTGTTTCCATTTCGTTCCGACATGACGTGTTTCTGAGACAAATGACTAGAACACGCTAAGGTCGCTTCTCCGACGACAGTTTAAAACTGCGAGTTGATGGGTTTTAGTATTACAATTATTTTATAAAATATAAGTGGCAAAGATTTCGTTTCATCAGCTGTAAATAAAGAATTCGCGACTCATTTAATTTAAAAAAAAATTTGTTATTAAATTGTACCATAAATGAAATTGTAACAGGAATTTACCAATCTGAGGAAGCGTTTTCTTACATTTTTAGTACCAATAAGATTTTGTATTATTGTCAAGATGTTTAGTATGCAATGATAGTCAAGAGATGGCGCTTTAAAATTAATAATTTAAGTCTTCAAAAAACTTATAATTTGATCCGCCTCTGTAAATCGTAAATGCCACGTAATATCAAAGGACCACAATACGATACAATGTAATCAACTTAGCAGAGAATTATCAAGTTCAAAGGCGATAACAATCTGCGGTGAATCTCAGATCGTGTGAATTGACAATACCGTATTAGTACAGATTAATGTAATCAAAACAATCTCAATAATGAAGATAATGTTATAGGTATAAAAATAAGATACAGTAAATATATGCGCTAAATAATCATGTCTAAGGTAGGCAGAGATTACATTCCATTTGGCACGATCCTGGCACATATTTATCTCTCTACATTCAATCATCTACGCATACATACTCGTTTTTTATAGGTACTTATATCGCCTTTCTTTAATATGTCAGTTAGCTGTTTGATATAATTCCTCCTAGGACGTCCGCTATCGACACTGCAACACGCTTTTTCAATATAAATGTTTTGTTACTCTCTCCCTATTTATCTTTTCTATCAAATGATATTTATATCTCAGTAGATTTATTTGTGGAAGTTTCATTTTTAAGAGTAGTTATGTTAATTAATAATAGTCTAGTCTTTTAATTAAAGATTTTTCTGTTGAAAATATCCGCGTTGTCAATATTATGGGAAAAAAACTTTATATGCGCTGTATACAGAATGAGCCAAAAACTGCAGATTTAAATTCCATTTTGCATACACCACCTAACCAAGCAGAGAGGGC
>JAABKM020000018.1:1614218-1626171 GCA_016277805.2 Papilio aristodemus | reverse complement strand
ATCTTATTTCTTGTATAAAAATTTGTCAAGCTAAGTGTCATTTTTATAAAAAATTTTATTAAGAGAAAATTATTAAACTTTTAAATTTTTTTACATCAATAGAAAGCTTTTCTATCAGCTATATTGTATCTGTTCTCGCCGCGCGAAGCTGGAACGTGTAATTATGTAATTAATATGAACTATCAATGATTAAAGTTTTATTTTGGCGCATAATTTTATATCCTTACCTTTATACCCAAAGTTAATGAATCAGGTATATTAAAATTTAATTTTAGGTAAATAAAGTTGGCCGGTGATAGGTGAACGAGCTTAAAACTCGTTTTGATTATCGCTTCGATTATCCTTCCACGGGTTGCGTTGACTCTTAAAATTTATGTCGACCTGGTAATTAACACATTTTCGTAATACAAAAATTATTCAGTTCTCTCGGAATTTTCAAATAAACAAGCTAATTTTATGTTAAATTCCTACTCAACTGTACCTCGCTCGTTTCAATAACAATTAATATATATTCTTAAGTTTGGAATTTATGTCTCGCCACCTATCTCATCACGGGACAGTAAAACATACGGCGAAATGTGGGTGCACTAGTTGCATCTTTACCTAACCTTTAAGGGTATATATACGTGAGGATATAAGAGTATAGGTTGATAACATGTAACATCGCAAGGACCTGTCGTATGCTTTGATTTGTGTTTTAAATATGATTGTAATGGGCCACGAGCTTCTGAGTCACGGTCCTTAACAATCCGCTTTAATAAACGTTACGAGATATTAAATTGCTTGAAATGAATAATAAACTAACTCAATAGCGGCATATTATAATCATTTTATTATATCAAGCATAAGATATGTTTTATTTTTCTTACACATAAAAATGTGACCTTAAAGTCAGTATTTAATCTTATAAGGGCGACCACGGATGAAGACCAGGAGTGTAGATTCTGGACGGAAAAGATCTTTAATGAAATCCAACCTCAAATAATAGAAAAAGAAGAAGAAACAAATGTAATGTCACATAGAATATTCGGAACTCAATTTCCGAATATTCTTCTATGTGACATTACATTTGTTTCTTCTTTTCTTCTTCTTTTTCTATTATTTGAGGTTGGATTGATACTTGTAGTTTAGAAATTGGTTTCTACGAAAAAAAACTGTAAATCAGTAATTTAACGGTCTCCAAAATATTTTTCTATGAGGCTTGATTAAACAAAAGTGAGTAGTAAATTCGATGTGTACTATATAGTTTTTGTAAAGTTAGAGCAAGGCGTGTTTACAAAATGGTCAAACAAAAGCCGGCGAAAGTTATTCCGTACCGGCCGAGGTATAAATAATTTTAACTGCCGCGTAGAGCGGCACGGCGCGGAAATCGCGGCCCGCGACATCAAACGCCAGTTGACAAACATTGAACGAGAGTTCCTTACAACATAACAATATAGACGTGCAAACAAACTTTAAAATAGAACGAACCGATAGTAAGTTTATCTTAACAGTGAATATAGAGAATTATATCTTGGTAGCCCCCTGAACCGTTAATGTGAGTTACGGAAAAGGGCATAAACCTCTTAGCCTCCTGAATGCGTTAAGAAAAGTACATAGATTTTTGACAGCCATGGACGAGTCAAATATGTTCTAATTGATATGAAAGGTTTATTTAAGAGCAAAGCCGAGTTAACATTAATATCATTAGATATTAAACAATAGGAAATTATCATATGCCTAATAGTGTAACGCGTTATTAACTAAAACAAACAAGATACGAGGCGTAATGTTTACGATTTTAACAAGCATTTCATGATAAATTATAAAATAATGACTATGGTTATTACGGTACGGCTGCATCGCTAAGGTCTCGGATTCGAATCCCGAGTCGGGAAAAATGATTTTGGGTTTTTTCAACGCGATATCAGTACAGAGTTTGGAATTTGTGCGTGATATGACGATAGGCTCACCCCCTATCACATCATGAGACTAAAAAAATTACTGTAGGTGTATTAGTTTTACTTCTGCCTACCATTTCGGGGAATACAGGCGTGATTAATGTTTTTTGAGCTGAAGAGTAAATTTTATTTGTTGAATTAAATATGAAAAGATAATTTATCATAACTCTTAGTCTATTTAAAACACCATTAAAATACATTGGCACTGATGCACTAGGGATTAGGTTAAATAAAATTAAAATCGTTGCATCAAGATACATTTTCACTTAAACATTTTTTTTTACGTGAAACCCTATAGTCTACCAGTACAGCCTGTAGATATCAGAAGGCGTAAAGTTTTCTAGTGACTGTGGAAAGCTAGCCTCTTCTCACGACCTGCACACAACGGGATCTTTCCCATTAATCACTTGTGTGGCGCAGCAATACGACATTGGGTACAGTCGCCATCAAAAATATTTGTTACTTTTTTTTAATTATATAAAGCACAAATATCATGCACCGGCAGCTTGTGGGAGTCGGTTGTTTGTAATTAGTCTAAGCAAATTATTTGTTTAGCAGGCGAAAGAAAGTATAATATATATGGAAAACAAATGTCAATAATTGTCACTTATTTGTTTAACTTATAATGTGCCTACATTTACAAAGTGTCTAGACTTATTACAAAGTGCCGATTCTCACAATATGCCGGTATTAGATATATCACTATTTATAAAATAAACGATTCATTTAAAACGATTTGATATTTAATGTAATATGATACAATATTGTCGTATAGATACAAACTAAGTTAAGTTTTGTATTATTTTAGTATTTTAATTCCATACGGAAACATTGCCGGTTCTCAAACCTACAATCAACCTTGAATGCCATCTTTGCCAAGTTAAAAAAATACGAAATAACTGACTATGATTTAACTATTATTTTTTCTTTGCATTTTTTCACGCAATTGTACCAGCGTCAAAACTATATAAAGCGAGATGGTATTGCTTGCGACTGTACTGACTTACGGACGGGGATCGCGTTTCATGTATGCGAATTCGCGGGATAAGTAAGAATGTTCAGTGCGACGTGTTACAAGAAATTATACACTGTACACCTGCGTTTTCAATGTTACCATTTAAAGGAATTAACACGGGACAAAATAAAGAAGTTACATAAACAATTACGAATATTATTGCATATATAATCGAGTAGAAAAGTGTTAACTTTACACATACACTGACATTCATTTGATATATGCAATTATTTTATTATTTCAACTGGATATTTAGAATTTGAAATTTGTCCTCGATACGGCAATAGGCTCGCCCCCTTTCATGATATGTAAAAACATATCGCAAAAAGTAGGTGTCTACCTCTTTGTCGTATATTCTTGTATTTTTTTTAATTCCTTTTTAACTTACGACTACAATATCTCGCCGCATATTGATACGTATTTACTGTTCACTTCAATTTCCACCACACTGAGTAACAAACGTGTACTGGCGCTGAGAAAACAAAGATAACAAATGCTTACCGTTTGCAGGTAATTTAACTAAACATATTTGTTAAACTTGACAAACACTGTGTTGATAGACGTAAGTATGGATGTCAGTAGCCGGTAGATATGGGAGAATCTTACCTTTACAGAATGTGTACATTTAATGCCTATTGTATTACCAATACTATCGCGTGACTACCTTATCAGTAATATTACTAAAAAATAAACAATAAAATATATTTATTACCACACATATTACATAACGCGAAAAAAAAATCATATAAAAGTTTATTATGAGTGTTAATACTATAAAAAATTGCGGTTAGTAATACATCGCAAGTAATCCTTCTCCTGTCCATCTCTACTCTTCCACTCTCTATATCTCTTTCTCTATTGTAAATGAAGGTATCACTTCACAATATAATAAAACCTGGTAGCCCATTTGTCGACTTCTGTCATAAATCTATCTAATATCTTTGAAAGCAGAGATATTTACAGATAAAATTGTTAAATAAGGATTCGGTACTAGTCGTACTTGTAAAAATTATTATAGTTTTATTATTATTTTTTTTAAATACTTAATATAGTAGAAATTATTAATACAAATAATGTTTAAAAATAAAGATCAACTTTATGTACAATATAATCATTGCGTTTCGTTTTGTCACAATTTACAAAAGGTATCGATATTTAATGTGATTTTGTTACAACAATATCGATTTGTAACGCTCGCGTAGATCGATTAGTTATACCTTCATTCAATTTAAATCGATTTCACGAACAGCGATGCCTAACTGTACTAAGGTACACATGTTGATAACAAAACTTAATTAATGGGCAAGTAACCATGAACTAAAAAGAAAAATCCAATTTGAATTTAGAATAACAGAATTTATTTTTAAAAAAATGACGTTATTGTGAAAGAAAAACAAAATCTCAGTTCCATTTTCAAATGGAGACTTTACTCTAGGTAGAGATGCGAAAATAAAAAGTAAAAAAAATGAACGTCATAAAAATCTCGTAACTAATTAGCTGCAAAGGTTGTATGCAACTTGTAGGACTCCACACGCGGCCAAGTGTAGACAATCTCGAGTTAAGTGCAATTCTAGCTTTTTGCTTTACGCAAATATGTATTTCAACGTGGAGTTACGTGAAAATACGAATGTATATGTAAAAAAAAAACAGTTTTATATATTTCGTCTTGAAGTAAATAATATTTTAATTGAATCACTGATACAGATTTTAAAGTCAAGATATAATTCTTGGAAGTTCCTTTCATTTCTTTTATATTGTTTTTTCTGTCATTCCCTTATATTTTTGCATTACTAAAAAAACTTTAGTATTAAGAAATGATACATTAATAAAAAGTCAGATTTTTATTCATATTTCTGGGCAGACCTTGAAGCAATTTTGAAATGCATATAATTTAAAAGCGAGATTAACTTTTAGAGATTTTTATTAGGTAAAATTATACAGTTTCCCTTGTTACCAAAAATGTGCACTTACGCATTGTTTCTACTATTGAGCAGGCATTTATATTGCGTAATATACTTTTAATTGGTAATAATTTAATGTCATACATACATCAGGGCAATCACCTAATAAATCAACTAAACTAATTAATCGTTCTATGACCACGTATCTTTTTATAACACTTTAAGTTCTTTTTTTAAATTAAGTATAATAATTCTTTATAGGAGCATATATAGCTTCTACAAAAAAGTATTTACGGCTAATTTTTTTAATCTGTAATAAAAAAATCATTGGGTACAGGGTACGCTAACTTGTCTTGTGTATTAAATTACATTTTCTTCTTTTTATCTATTAGTAAAATATCAACACTTAATAGTAAAAATACACATTGTTACCTACGATTCAAATATTTCTAAATTCTGTTGCAACTTTTTTATAAAGTAAAAAGTAATCAATCTTTGGATTAACGTAGTGTTTGTAGTCTACGTAAATTATATTCGAATTAACACAAACAAGTGACTTATTTGACTTAAAATTACACAGAATCTACTTTACGAGAATTATTTAACTATGAAAAAAGTGTAACAAAAAATCTAAGTAGAATACAAAAAAAGGGATAAACATTTTGCACACCGCGCTAATACGGGAACAGGTAAACTTTGCTATAAGTTGATTTGTTACGTTTTTTTAAATGCAATTTTGTTCGTTTTTTACTTTTTTTTATAAAGTATCATTAATATGAAATGTTCTAGAAATTTCGTTAAAAATGAACTCGGCTCTTGTTTCGTAAGATGTGGTTGTGTTTTCAAACAACGTATCAACATTGTAGAGAACAAAGCAAAGGTAAATATTTTGTTATTTGTGTTAAGGAAATACTATTTATAGAGAACTAAAAAGTTTCAACTAGTTAGGTTTTAACCTATTGTTTTAGAACCAATTGTTCTGATTGTACTTTTTTCATACAATAATAATGTATAACCTTAATATTTATTCTTAATTTAGTTTAAATTTCTAATTTTTAATTTTTCAATTTTTAATTCTAATTTAAGAGGTTATAAAAAAAAATCCCTTACCACCAGTTCCCGGTGACAGCTTCAATGAAAAGAATAAATAAACACAAAACTTTCCAAAATAGCTTCATTTTGCTCCAACGTTTGACAAAACTGAATTTACTTTAACACTTTATAACGTCTTTTTTATATTTAAATCACTTTAAAAAGGTACTCACTTCACAAAAACACAGCGAAACATCAAAACAATAACAAAAAAATATATTTGCATCTTCTTTATCAAACGAAACAATAATTAATAGCCACGAAACAATATCATTTTAATTCACAAACAATATTACAACAAATGACAGAACAGAAAATAAAAAAAAACTTTTTAAAAACTTTCTTAAAAGTTTATGGCTTTCATGCAAATTCCATAGACAAAAAAAAACAACAAAACTTCAAAATTCAATGGTGGGACTTATTAAGAAAGGAATAGACAAAAAGAAGCTGCAGTGTTCCTTTTTCAAAAATTCGAAAGAGACTTTGGAACGGTTATGTTTGGACGAGCGACGCGCCTGCGATCCGTGCGCATGGAAATACAAAACCAGACTGGCTTGCTTTTGAGTCGTTTGTAAGTATTCCATAGGATTCGCTGGCAAGGGGAAGGGTCGCATTGGAGGGCGCGTAAATGCAATACACGAGTTCATCCTTTAAAAGCCCTACCACGGGCCACCATCAGCCGTATTGCACTCCAAAATGTCAAGGCGAGGTTTTGCTACTTCGTGCAACTTCCAACCTTTATAACAATTCTCATCGTAATTGCAAATCGTTCAACTATATCCCCATATATATATGACTATGAAGGAAACATAAAAATAAACCTTAACCGATGGTTTACAAATTTCATAGAGTTTATAGTGCATTTTTGTTAATTTCCTATTTTCTTAAACATTTCGAATTTCATTTACACTAGATTACAAAACTAAAAAAGAGCACAACAAGGAAAGAAATAATTACAGAATAAAAAAATAGTAAAGGAAACAAATCTCAAGTTATAAGATTTTTTTTGTATTTTATGATCAAGATCCATTGCCAACAGTGATAATAAATTTAAATCGGCATAGATAAAAAATAAATCAGTGCGTTAAATATATAGTTTATATTTAATAGCATTACCTGTTGCAAAGCAATCTCGCAACTATTAAACTCAAATCAATCTTAATGCCGGTGCGTAACATTTCAAATTATAAGGTTACTAGAAATTCCATTTCGTGTTCCTTCTCGGACGTATCTAATCATACAACCAATCCGCAGCGAGTTGAATGAGGAAATATGACAGGCTCAATCTTATCTTATATGTAAATCTTACCACAAAATTACCATTCTACAGTCATTCCTGTTTACACAATCCTGATTGGAATGAACAATCGGAACAGCTGTTAAAAAAATCAAGTAATCGATTTGTTTGTGTTAGAAAATATTTGCACTATTTAATATGTTCTAAGTAAAATATAATATGCAAATATGGCTGGTAAATAAAAGGGGTAGGCAGAGATTACGGATTTCCACTTGGCGTTATCCTGGCACAGCTTACTTCTTCTAAATACGTCCATTATTCTAGGCATATACCATCCTAGGTAGATACAATGTAATCAAAATAATTAGAAAAAATATTTTATTAATCGTAAAAGAACTGTATTAAATAGCTATAAATTGACTTATATAATAACTAAAGCAAATTTTACATATCAAATAAAATTATTACCATTTTTTTATTTTTTAAGACTTTTAAGATACATTTCGCTAGTGTTTTTTAGGAATATATAAAATTTGGAAACAAAATGCTTGTCTACTAAAGAGGAACAGGAAGTTATTACAAAAAGTTTTATATAATTTAAAATTACATTCAACTCTATAATATTTTAAACGATCCATTATAAAAAACGAAAACAAAAAAAATATTCATTAAAATCAGTCGATGCTTAAGTGTAGCTTATTTAAAACACGAGATTAAAAACTCGAGCGGTCGACAATGGGGTTTTGCCTACCATTACCTGCCGACCATTTGTTACCCTATTTTTACGACCGCACTAAACTGTAATTGCATCCGATCAAGCAGACCGACAGACCGTTGTATCACCTGTTTATATGTATATATAATATAAATATACATACATAGGTCATTTACACACAAATAACATTTTTATAATTACGCCATTATAGCTGTAATTTAAAGAAAAATAATTTTAAATGGATGCAATTTTTATATTACAAGAATAAAAAACAAATGCAGGGTTTATTGAACTTTCCAATCAATCAAAAAGAAGCAATGATTTCTTTATTTAAAGATTAGTCCGATTATAAACTGACAAAATTCACAATCGTTCGGTAACATACAGAGGTATACACTCATGCACAGTTAGGCATAGACTCCTATTAGTAGTGTAGTCGACATTTTAATATGAAGTAAGCCGGAAGCCATAGAGTCATTGATACCGCGACATTATCAATACAACTCGCTCTATTACCGATGTATCCAATCCATTAAGCTCTTACTGTTGCCTTTACCTTACACGCTAAGCGAAAATTATTTTATCTAAATAAGTATATTTTTAATTTTTTACTCTACAACAATATCGATTAGTAAAATTGTAAGATTTTGATCCCGATTTCTCGGAAACCCAAAACTATTACATAATAAAAGGATTCGGTTGTTAGATCAAATCAAATGTTGCAAATAACAATGTAAGAATGGTCCGTAATGACGCTAAAGATATATTTAACTACAGTTTAAACACTATCAACTGTTACGTGGAGTTTAATAGCTATTTCAATTGTTAACTATTGCGGCCAATGTACGTTAAACGCTAGAATGGCGATTTTCAATTGTTTTGCACATTATTTCATTAAGACGTCGACTCTCGAACGTTCCTCGAGAATTACACGTTACGTATCACCCCTGACGTAAACACGACATTGATTTGCCACAATTGAGCTTTAAATATACGTTAAATATCGGTTTAAAGACGTGCGAATTGCCTTAATTCAGTCTTGGATGATAAAAAATCTTATAAATGTCTTACGGTTTTATCGCTTGGAGCGATCAACGAACGACCAATAAAAAGACCTTATTGGAAACAAAATTAAAAATAGCGTTTACAGATTCCGTAAGTCTGTTAAATCATATCAGCTGTTACCTAAGACTTCGTCTGTATTAATTATAATATTTATATTAAATAGATAAAATAGGTTTTGGTGCTTATAACACAATTAATGTAATTATTTTCCCCGACTTAAAGACAGACGGAAATTTTGGCTTATAAGTCAAAATGTAACTTTATATATAAAATAGTGATCGTATAGCTTCATTTGTCTATTAGATTCATATAAACAAAGCTATAAATGCGTAAGAAATAGATATATCCACTGTACTAGACGAAAACCTTAACAGACGGGAGCAAATTCCAAAACACACCGTGCGGATTTTATTACCGCCGTAAATTAAAGAATGTTAATAGAGATAAACAAATTAATACGCAGTAAAAATGTACAATATAGACGTTCAAGTTTACACTGAGCTTTATAAAGACGTATGGTTCTGGAGCTCTAGCGATGACTGATCTGAAAACACCGTGATGATTGACCGCTGATACAAACCAGTATTTTGATAAATAAATAGAAAGGAAAGGGATGAGCGTCACATTTTATCGATATTCATTGATTTTATAAATTTTTTATCAGTGTGAAAAATGCTGCCTCAGTGGCTCAGTGGTATCACGTATTACGTATATAGTATGGCTGCAACGCTGGGGTCCCGGGTTCGATTCCCGGGTCGGGAAAAATGATATTGGGTTTTTCAACTTGATATCAGCCCGAAGTTAAGAATTTTTGCTCGATATGGCGAAAGGCTCACCCTCTATCACATTATGGGACAAAAAAACATATATCAAAATGTGGATGCACTAGTTGCACCTCTGCCTATCCCTTCGAGGAATATAGGCGTGAGATATGTTTTATTTGAAAAATGCTAGAATAAATGCCCATTTGCATAACGAATCGATGATCTGATTAGGGCATCAGGGGACTGTTCTTTGTGGACCTGTAGCAAAACGACAGCTGAAAATAGCAGTAATAGACAACAACTATTGGCTGAATAGAAAGTGAAAAATTTTTTTTTGAGAAAAATTACAGAAGAAAGAATGAAATACTACTTTGTGTGTATTCTGAGATCATGGTACTTACTTGGACAAGCAGACCACTGACTGATACAATTTATCAAAGCAATGGTCATTGTTTTGAAAATAAATTTATGTTTAGAAAAGAAACAAAATATTTGTATGTGCGTGTAAATAAACTAAAATGTATTTAAACAAGGCCCGTGTGAGGCTTGTGAAAACTTTTTATCTAATTATTAAATCTTTATTTGTAACTATCAAGTATCGATAAAATCACACCATCACTATTTTTAAAAAAAAAATCAGTTTAGTGTAAACTTAGCGCGTTTACCTAACCGCGATGTTTTTACCCGCGCGGGCTCGCCGGGCGATGACGTCTACACCAGCCCACTAACAACTGATCAATTTAAAAAGTATAAAACGCACTAATGGCGCCGTTTCCGCCGACAGCGTTCCTTTTTCGAAGTTTGACGTTTTTGACATTTATCGATTTTGGCTGGAGTTTGTTTTTTTTTTATAAAAATCCGATATCCATAGATAACTAAATCTATTGTACTAGTTTATTTTGCTCTACTTTATGTTACGGTTAGATGGTACAGCTAGCTGTATTGTGTAAAATAAAAAAATTGTTTTATTGCTGCAGGGGCTTAGTACAATATCTCCTTTAATACAAATAATGCTACTTTTAAATAAGTGTTACAAACAAAGAATATAAATCTGATAATAAGATACTTTTATTGGCGCCTGCGCATACTACCGAAGCAATTTTGCACCTAAGGTTTGGGACGTCTCAAGTGACGCCTTAAATCAATTTAACCTTCACTACACAAACATATAAAAATAAAAACCTAAGTTTGCACAAGCAACAATTACCTGTACCATGTAAGCTAAGCTTTTCCATAAAGAATGAAATCTTTTAGATCTTTGTTCGACCTTCAATATGGAAGAAAGTCGCAATCAGCGTCATTTATGATACAATAACACGAGCTAGGTATTTGCAATGCTATTGTCTTTGGGTTCCTTATCACGTCACGATAGTGCATAGATTCAGTTCATAAATAAACTTAAGTTAATTCTAAACACGATATTGGACTTTATTTAGTTAAGTATCTTATAAATTTTACAAACTTCAAACGTCGCCTCCGTCGAAATGAAAAGCTACAGGCCTGCTCTTATGTAATAAAAAAAACTTATAAGACTAATATTGCATCTGTAAACCACTAAGGTTTGTTCCTAATGCTACGATCGATACGTAATTCTTAATATCCAGTTGCTAAACTAAGAATCAAAGCAATCATATAGATAAAATTGTTAAAATGTTTAAAATTGGCGTTTCTTTTAATATATGGAACCCTAAACAAAAGGGTAATTTATGTGCGTCGCGCAGTAGCGGCCTCTGGCCGTGGGATGGAGTAAACAAAAGAATAAAGATTCGCGCTCTATGAATAAAATAAAAATAGCGCGAGATGATATCGGCGGAACGAGCTGAGTATGGAATATGCCGACTTATTATACTCCTAATAAACGGATCGTATTAACTTTGAACATAGACCTATATATGTTCAGACACGGCACCGAGCTTTGCAGCTTCCATAGCCGCGATACTGAAACGCAACCGAAGCGTATGGACATCTAATGCGCATTTAATATGAAACTAGGCATTAGATTTGAAAATAAACATTGGACACGCATTGGAAAACGATTTTTAATTTTCTCTAAAAATTTTCTTACTTGATACCGAATGTAATCTGTTTAATTTTAGCAATTGGTTGATATAGACTTACGTCCCTTGTGTTTTCTGTTCTTCTGCTCCTTTCTCATACGAATCTGTTACTTTTTAAAGATATGTTAGAACATCTTTCTGATTGCTACTAATATCACATGGGCATA
>JAABKM020000018.1:1547612-1563624 GCA_016277805.2 Papilio aristodemus | reverse complement strand
CCGCACCCTTTAGACGCCCCGTTTCGAATATGGCGCGAAAACAAATACCCGATACCCTTTCTGGACACACAGTATATGTGCCTAAAAGCTTAAAAAAATGTCGTTAAGGGTCCCTTGACTCCGATGACTTAAACGGGGCGACTAAAATTGAGTAATTTATATTTACTAAATTATTTGTGTACTACTTTGGTTCGGGAAAATATGTAAAAATAAAGTCTTCATTTCTAATCTGTACGTCTATATAAAATCCGTAAAAATGTGTACTTTCTAAATTTATGTGT
Organism: Papilio aristodemus; assembly: GCA_016277805.2. Classification (NCBI taxonomy): domain Eukaryota; kingdom Metazoa; phylum Arthropoda; class Insecta; order Lepidoptera; family Papilionidae; genus Papilio; species Papilio aristodemus. Next base: position 1,563,343 of record JAABKM020000018.1, on the reverse strand, counting down.
AAACTAACATCTAGTGTGATCTTTTGAAAAATGATAAGTTGTGAGTAAAGCCGCGTGTCATTCTAGCTTTTATAAATCGCACTGAGGACTGTTACCACTGCTATCAATGCGCGTATCTCAAGATTAATTAATAAGAAGTGGGCTGTGTCGGCGCGCCGTAACAAGAGCGCCATTCGAACACATTAACGGGTAAATATATCTTCATTACCCGCGTACTGGTTCGCGGCGAGGTGCCGCGCGGCCCCATGTTACACCGACGCGTATCTTTCCGTGTTTATGAAATTGTCATATTCAAAGAGTGAGAAAGTTCAGAATTACAACTTATTGAAGATATAATTGCAAATTCTTCGGCATTTAATAATGTGTCGGTATCGCTCGAATGTGAGAGTACGGAATTATGAATTAACAAATGTAATAAGCACTAGGAAAAGAAAAATACAAATCTTTGTGTTCTTTATTTAAATAATAATGGTTCAGTTTTACATTAAAATTTTGATCGCCCAAAATAAAAAAAATGAATTAAAACGGAAACCTATTTTCCTTTCAAATCCAAACGTGGACGTGGACCCAAATGATAAAAAAATTAAAGAAATTTAATTGTTAACTAAATTCAACAAACCAAAAAAGTTAATTGCACCAAATTCGGATACAACACCACAAGCGGTGTGTAATCTGGTTACACGACGGTGTGATACAGTGACTAAGGAGAGCCGAGTGTACGCGATAGAGATAGCGACACTAAGGGACGCGCATTTGCATTTATATACCACACAGCGAGAGACCACCCTATGCCCTACGTATTTTGTGACTCGGTAACTACGTATAAAGTTGTTTCTACTCGCTCAATATTTCTCAGTTGATTGAGAAATCAATTTATAAATTTAAACACTCATCCTGTGACCCCAAAAGGCAGAAGTTCTAGTTCACCCACTTTTCGTATTCATACGTATTATTTTACGATTTTAAATTCAAAACTGACTAATAAAAGAATAAATATGATACCGTTGCTTCATGTTGTATTATAGAATGCCACTTACTTATTGCCACGTCGTTTATTTGTCCGTATCCTGAAACTTACTGAACCTAAATTATATATTTTATGAGTAATTTAATATGTTTTTACTTAAGTGACAATATGTCAAACACATTGCCACCAAATTTTACTAATTCTCAATGAAATAAGCATTACCTTGATTCAGCTACAGACCGAACATTGCTATGTCGTGTAATTTTTCAAACAAATATACAATAGACATCTTCAACATCTTTAACATCTTAACTTCATAAAGCCCCGAACTTCAGAGGCACAGATTTTACTTAACCTACATAAAATCTTAACTTGAAGAAGAAAATGTTATTAGTAAGAATCTAACAATGTTTTTTTACCAGTATTTAGGTGACCTTCAAAAAGCTAGCGGATCGTAAAAGCTTATTTCAACCGCTAATAAATTATACAAGATTAAATCGAAAAATTAATGTAATCTTCAAGTATATTTATTAACACTGTTTCGTTATAAAGCTTAAAGGTATTTCTTTTAAAAGTAACTCATTAGTTAAGCGAACGTTGGGAAAAATGGCAGTACAGTGTAGGATTTGCATTTCCGTGTCGCATGAAATGCCCTGACGCGTGTAAGCTCGAAAAATTTTAACGAGCCCAACGATATTTACATGTTTATAGTTTTTCTAAAACACACCAACAGATCTTTACTGGTATTAGATTAGGAGGTAATCATATTACTGCCAATTTTCAAGTTATTAAATAATTGAATATTTCAAAATATATATATTATCTATAATTATAGCAATATTTTATTTGTATTTATGAACAAATATTTAAAGAGTTTATTTTACCTATTTTAACTCGGCATACACTCTTCATTTTTACTCCGTTAGCTCTTCTTTGCCAATTGCTCAACTATGTATTAATAACAGATTATTAATACATAGTCGAGCAATTGACACAGAACATACAGATATCTTCTATTTCTATTCTTCGCTATTCTTCTATTGTTGTATTTCATTATACATGTATTGTGGTAGACAGTAAAATAAATAAATAAATATAGTAAGAATGTTACTTTTTACGTAACCACAAGAATACGAAATCAAAATGCCCAACGTTGTACAAAGACGCATCTCTAATTTACGACCATGTAATTTCATGGACAGCCAGTGATCACGTGACTTCTGTCCCTCCGAAGCGCCTCATTACCAATTTCCCCAACAAGAATCGTTCCCATACCGCGTCAATACATGAACGCCACCGGGATGTTATCACGTCAGTTCAATTTTCAACTCTTTTGTAAAGTATTAAGGTTTGAAATTGTTCAACCATGGAAGATTTATCTCGAATGATACTATAAGCACATTAGTATTGGTAACAATGAAGGTATCTTTTGACGTAAGAAACGATTACGTCAAAATTGGTAATCGACGTCTCTTATTTTCTGCATCACTTGGTCATGTCGAGCCTATAATGATGGTTTAAATTATTCGAAATATTTTTGCCGAAATTCTGTACAAAATTTAATAAATCATCATTTTAATTGACAAAGTTAAGAAACTATAACAATGGCAGTTTTATGGCATGGACAAGTGTGGATTCTGTGAAATAAATAGATGCATGCATGACATTTAAATAAACGCTAAAGTATTTTATTTCTGTGAATGACAGTCTTATAAGTTAGAACATTAGGCATTTACTTTAGCTAGGATAAGGTTTATTTAAGTTTTTTTTTATCTCAGTTTATGACAGTAAGCGCTAGTACATTCATTATAAAAACATATAGCACCGTAATTACCTTAAATTCACATGAAATGTTTCAAAAAATACGTTTGTGTTGAAAAAAAGTTTGACCGGAAGATGGCGCCGAAGTATCATGAAAAATTCAAGCGGCAGGCTTATGGGCGAACGATTAGCGATTACCTTACTTTTTCGGCGTTCAGTTTTTTTTTCAAAGAACTTTCATGCTCGTTCCGTGCGGAGAATTCAATATTAAGTTCATGAATAATGATGAACAAAAATACGTTATTCTCATCAGGTATTACGATATAAACTTTTACTGCGACATTTCATGCATACGTATCTTCACGCGTATGTTATACAGTACAGGCAGCTGCTACAATGTATGGTGCAAATGTAAGTACCAAGTAAACATTTGCGTTTTTACCTTTTCCATACTTGTAAATAGATGGTTTTTACTAAAGTAGTAAAAAAACATTTCATGTAACGAAATGTCTAGGGAATTAAAACAGACACAATAATAAAAAATGGCAGTAACAAGTCTTTCAAGAAATACATGATGAAATTTGTTTTGATGTTACCTTCCATTGACTATTTCTTACTGTAAGATATCTTGGTAAGATTTGTTTATATTCAAACACAGAGGACATTGATCGAGGGGAAAGTATTAAATATAAAAGGAACATGTTTCTTATAGGACTGGAAAATATAATAACATTGATTACGCAACATTCTACCATGTTTTTTAACATCAGCTGTCCCACACTTCCTACCAGTCATTAATTCTTGGTATTTTTCTTCACCCCACGGCTGATCGGACAGGACATTAAGTAGCCACTTTTAGCACCTCTTCAGTCAAATTAGCAAGTTGACATGGAACCGGTGGCCAGCTGATTCCTCAAGCATCGCCGTGATGTAAATACATAGAATAAATGTATAATAGCTCTTAACACGTTCACTTATGATACAAAATTATAAAGCAAATTAACATATGACAGCAAATATGTTTGGGTTATTTTTACGACAAATTTCTGTGGAATTTTACATCTCTTTCACACTCTAACTTAGTTAATAAGTTGGAGGGGGATGGTGGATGGTAATCGCGTCACTCATAATGGTGATAAAGGGCCACTAACCGATCCGAATTACAGTGCAGTTGCAGTGTGAAGGTGAGAAAATTGGGTGTAAAAGTGTGCAACAGTCATCAGTAACTCATTATACAGTTACCGCGGGTGAGAGCACGCGAACTAAAATAATATGTACATCGACTTCACACCAATGCCCGCCATTATCTCTGGTCACTGTTTAATTATTTCCCCAAAAGTGAAATCGATGTTTCTCGGAGACGGCAATTTGATCGACTTATTTTGTATTTTGTATTTTCTTCTGAAAAACTCGCCGTGTAATTGGCAATAATAATTTACGGGTAACACTGTCCTTGTTTGTCGAATTGCGTTTGTCTGCACATGGATTGTATTCATACAAAATACGACACATCATTTAACGATATAGTATATCCAATAACAACTAGTAGTTCATAAAAGAAACCGTACTCACTGTACCTCTACAAAACTCTGAAGAAGCAGTCGTATTGAATTCAGTCACTCTTCAAAATCATACAATGCCTATCAAAGATGAAAATAAAACAATTAAATATACATATATACAAGCAAAAACTACCCTCTTGTCAGCCGGGTAAAATTAAATTGGCCGTATCGTTTGAAGAACCGCTCCTAATTAGTTAAAAATAATCTTCAGGTACAGTTGGCCTCGTGGTGTACAGACGTATTGATCGCTCTATTGATTCTGATATCAAGGGGAGGTACAATTAAGGGAATAACCAGCTGTAAATTTTAACAAGCTGTTGTTGAATTAAATAAATAATTAAAGGAATAATTGCTTATAAAATAATTATTCCTGTGCAAAAACTATTAATATAAATAGCGCTTATAGGGTAGTGGCCCATGAAAAGTGACCCTAGACCACAAACCTTTCTATGTTTGCTCCCCCGCCCACCTTTCTACTATCCTTATCCATTATTCTTATCTATTATCCTTATTCACTTTCTCTTGTTTTTTTTTTCTGTAGCCTAAATGGTTGGACCTACTGAAGATTTATTTATCACTTAATACGTTTTCTGTTTCTGTTTGAAAGAGGTTCAGTCAGAGGTTTGTTTAAATTAGATATTGCTTGTTTAATATATGAGTAGGTAACGCATGTAGCAAATTTTAATAGACCCTCCATTGTGCTCTTCTATAATAGCCGAGCTATAGACAAATATGACAATATCGATTAGTAAAAGACAAAACAATTTGAAACCATTAAGAAATAGTTCAAAAGATTTTATAATCAAGATTGTCGCCATTTATTCGTTACGTTACCGTTGATAAAAGTGATAAAATGAAAATGTCGATAAAATGTATCATCACTAGCATCACATGAAATAACAGAAATATCGATATATTTCACAAACAAAACAAAACCTTTTCTCTTTTTACAGCCCATTATGAAAACACATAAATAATTTCAAATGTTCGAAAATTAAAATCGATCTGAACCCATCTGAATTTATGCGTAGATTGCCTCAATACGATTAAATTATATCAAAACAATCCTTAATCGATTTTATGTCTCGATTATCAAAATCGATATTACAAGAATTCAATCAAAGAGACCTAGTTTAAACCGTGGTTAAAAATTCATAACATACCACTTAACTTACGTAATCTTAACACGGATTAGGAAGGATTGGTTTAAGAGTGATAATTTCCAAAATATATATTACAAAATCAAGGTAAAAGAAACTACTTTACTGGTGTAAGAATTAAGTATATTTTCTATGTACTAACCGAATCATATAAAGTTAATAAAAACTTTTGATTGCGTTTGAAAAAAAATACAAATGTCATATTATGCCAGTTGCTTTGATCGTAGAAGAAAAATGAATTAAACAGTTGTTATTAAATATATTAGACACATAATAAGTTTAACTAAAAACTTAATAAGTATCCAAGAAAAAGGCTATCATTTGTCACCTTTATAAGTGATACAGTTATTTTAAAAATAAAAATACTATCGAGCAATAACGTTTTGAAATGAATTAATGTACCAAATTGCACGAGCAATTATTGAGTAATTGTATTTTTTTTACAATTTTAATTTGATAATAAAAAAGTGCAATTATAAAATCGATATTAAGTTTTTGTGTAGTATGTGTAATAAACATTAATTATACAATTTTTTAATTCGTTTGTAAAATATTTATAATCTATACGTATGTATTTTAATTGATTAACAAGTAATGTTTTTTACAAAATTTATAACATTTATGTATATTTTATTTTGACATCCTGTAGCTTAAGTGGCTTGACAGACAGACTGAGATGTTATTAGCTTATTCTATTTTGAACTCTTATAGGGTTACAGTTTGTCTTTTTTTAATGTTGCCAGGTGTAGTGATGTAAAATTTAAAATGATAAATGTCCGTAAAAATAACAATCATATGAAAAGTTATAAATTAAAACAGTATATATTACAATTTATAGGTTTTCTTATCTATTTTTTATCATAGTATTTTTTCTCTTTACTCAACTAACAGCGTAATTAGCCTAGACAAATTATTAAATTAAAAAGCAAAAGTATTTTGTGCCTAGAGTAATTTTAATAACTGTCAGTAATTTGCCAGGACCAATTACAAAATGCCAACTCTCACAACCTACCGGTGACATATACATATACTTACCCGCAACCAATACGCTGTCAGCGGAGTAAAGAGAAAAATTTCAATGAATATGTAAGTAAAACCATAAATTTTAATATATACTGTTTTATTCTATTATGTTTTAAATAATTGTCAGTTGTACTGACATTTATCATTCTAAATTTTACAACATCACTACACCTGGCAACATTTGATACTTAACGTCATAAGTGTTAAAATATATAACAAAAGTGCCGGAATAAATTACATAAATCTTGTTAAATACACTTTGTTTAATCTATGAATTACGTACTCATACGAGGCCGGCGACTAGAATATGAATTTTTAATGAACATTTAATATTAGAATACGCGCAGTAATTAGGAACGTTTTGTTTTTTTTAGTAGTTTAGTAATTTAAACGCAAAATAGTTAATTAGATAATTTACATTACATTACTATAATTAAAAATGAGTTACTAAACGTCCTACAATTAAATATATCTTTTGAAGTGCTAATAAATAGTTTTTTTTTCATTGAGATATTTTTTTTTTACATTAAAACTAACGCTTGACCACGATCCCACCCATTATATATTTTAATAGAGTTACGTCGAGGAAAAGTCTCGTTCCATTTTGGTCACTTTAAGCTTATATACGCTTCAGCGGTATAACATTATTTATGTCGTCTAACCAAAGTATTAAAATATACAGCGCTAGATTGCTTGTAACGCTTTGTCTTATAAAAACAACACACATATCCTTAGGTCACTTTGAAGCTTAAAAGCCAACAAGCGACTAAATGAAGTGTAACTCTTTAGCCACAATTTAACGGAACACAATAAGAATGAGCAGTATTGCTCTGTTTCTCAATGTTTTTTTTTGCCAATAAACAACGATGAGGTCTTGGGTTCGAATTTCGGTTGGGGCAAAGTGTTATTTGTCTTTTCAACTCAACATCAGCCCGGAATTTGGAATTTTGTGCCCGATGTGGCGATACACTCGCCACTTATGATATCTGAGACGGAAAACATACGGCGAAATGTGAGTGCACTAGTTGCACTTCTGCCTACTTCTTTGTGGAAAACAGGCGTGAGGTATGCAAGACATTATTTCTTAACGAGTGGATATTTACACCTAATGGTATATCAACAATGTTCGGATACTTATCAATTTCTGTAAACCTAAAATAGTATTTATAAATATGTAAGTTGTCTATGAACACGTTTTAAGATGATATATTTTCATTCCATAGGGGTAAATTATTCTAATTTTGCCCGCATTTTCAAAACATAACACCTTCTTGACATAAAAATAGTAGTTTAAGCTAATTAGGAATTATTTTAATCACCCAGGATGTGAAAAGAGCTAACGTAAAATATGTTTTAAAAACAGATAAAAAAAACATAAAAACAAACATACTTCACACCTCTATTCACCGAAAGGATAGGCAGAAGTGCAACTTGTGCACCATTTCGCCATATGTTATACCGTCTGTATGTGATAGAGATAAAAACAAATAGATTTTTATATTACTTGTATAATTTTTAGTTTATCGATTTTCAAATTTAAACTAAATTTCACTATAAATGATTGAATGAAACATATATTTTAAATAAAGAAATATATAATAACATATGTTTTTTTTACGATATATCTATCTGATATACTTAGGTGTTTGTTACGATTTAAAAACTTGTTTAGGATCACATTAACCAGATGCGGGTCAATAAACAGTGCATCTTTTTTTATAATAGCAAATTATTACCACGTTACTGCCTTGATTAGTTTCTATTGTATAAAAATCATCCTTTTATTTTCGACCTATTTACGAAGTAATTAATAATATTTATAAATGTAAGCCGTCGGGACTTAAATAAAGTATTGAAGTCCGAAAATAAGTTTTAAAATGTATAATAAATAACTACTATGTTAATATATAGGTAATAAAATATATTAAAAACAAGACATTGTGTCGCGTTGATGTCTTTTATTCCTGCATACATTACATATTTATCTTTTAAACCATCGTTTGTCTCTGTTGTTTTTTTTTTAATTTGAATGTTTGTAAAATATGTCTTATCCGTTAAAATATTCCTTTATTTCTTTGTGATAATTTAGTAAACTATTGAAACAATCAAGACATAAATAAATAAATAAGACATAAGTTAAAAAATGATAGAGTAAGTTTTTATTTCTTTAATTTTATCGAAAATCGAAATTCAATGAAAACATTTATCTATATGTGAAAATATCCGGCGACAAGAATGGTTTTATAGTAAAATATAGCCGGGTTCGTTCATCAAAGCTTTATAAGTCGTGACAGGAGTTTTTTATACGGAGAAAAGAGAAGTAAAATAAAAATAAATCGTCAATAAATTTATTACAAATAATGTTTTTATCGTAAAGAAACATTAACTTTAATAATCCTTGTTAGAAGAAACGATTTTTTTAGTAATTTAAGAATTAGTTTATTTTTAATTCTTGATATAAAACTTATTGAAATTTTTTTATTTTACTCGACTACATCGTTTCTTTTTGAATTAATTTATTAAACCGAAATAACTTAATTAATACACTATTATCTGATTTAATATATAATAAAGTTATTTAAAACAAAATAAAGTTTTGAGTAACTTAAGCAACTTACCTCTTTACAAAAACAGCAAAGTATATTTTGACAACAGTATCATAGGCGTATGGCGTTCATTCTTTACCGGAAACACACTAAAAAGTTTTTATGGCAATTAAAAAATCACTTTATGAAAAAACACTGATATACAACACGAGAATTTAAAAGAAAAACCGTGCGGCTAACGTCCGCTGGGCGTTGGAAAGCGCGCGAGCCGAACGTAAGTTCATCCCGATGCGTGGCAGGCTTGTAACGGTGCGCGCACGGTCACCGTATCGTCGCCTCCCGGCCCCGCCTCTCAACGGTGGGGACGATACACCTCTTAGCTTCTTCACACTTCGCCTCTACCTACTAGAGCGACCACCTAACAAGATCTACCACACCCCCTGCGACGCTTAATAAATTAGAAAAGCACAGGGACGTTTCTATTCTCAACTAAGATCATTTTACATTGGTTATCATCGATTAACATTTCTTGCGACTCTTTAAGCTGATTTAGACCTTATTCCTTTATAATAAAGACGTATAAAATGTATTTATAAATATGTAAGTACTTTCGTAACATCTGGGCGGGAAGATAACGCGGCGTAAATGTATACCAGTAGGTAGGTAAGTGTGATATAAACATTTTCTATTAGTGGCTGCCAGTGTTTTAATGGTTTAAATTATTGTGGTTTCGTGTAATTGAGAAATAAGCGGATAAAGTTATAAAACAATTTTTATTCAGTGAAACTTTTTATTGAGTAAGTAGAACGAAAAATATTAATGTATTTTTTTTTTACTATGTAACTAGATATTATAGTATTATTCGAAGAAGATAATTAGTATTTTAGTTTTACGTTAAACTATTATAGTAAAATAGTAAACAATTAAGTACTAACCGTTTAATTACTAATAAAATAGAATACCTTTTTAAAGAATCCGAGTTAAAGTGTTACCATCCAATATAATAGTTTTTTTTTTAAAACATCAACTGTATAACAGGTTATTATTTACGTTAAGTTTAATCAATAGACCTCTTGTAAGACGGTTGGGTGTACCCCTTTTTATTTTTAGGGTAAAACCGTTAACTAGTAGGGCACTAACTTCCGCTTTTTAATTAATGAGCAAGACATGGGTACATTCTTGGGGCTACACATTGTGGTGTTGACCGCTACGATATCAAGAGCGGTTGACTGGCGCGGTAGGAGACGTCCCAGGAGGACTTACATCGATCAGATTAGTGACATACTAAAGAAAGGCGATGTAAGAAGTACCCGTAACCGACGAGCATGTATGCGTCATTTACCAAATGGAAATCCATAATCTCTACCTACCCTTCTAGGTTACAGAGCGTATATTTATTTATTTATTTCTTAGTATAAAAATACGCTAATTTTAAAATGGATATAATTTTTACGCGTCAAAACATATATGTAATGTAGTGTATCCTAGCCTTTAATGTTTAAACACTTGTAGCGTAACGCGATAGCTAGCCAAAAGTCACGGCAGTTACATAGCTATTTCTCGCGTTACCTGACTACCGTAGTGCCGGCTTTTTATGTATGAACGATGTTATCAACGACACGATTTAAATGGTACATCACTAACAAGACAATGACAAGACTTAATGCGAGCAAGAGAACACTTCTATATTTGATGTAAACTAGAGACGTAACAGATATAATCAGCAGGCCTAGACAAAGTTACATTCGATTAGCTGTATCGCGAATAAGAAGCTTATTTGTATGAAAATGACATAGATTTTATAATTGTCACGTGGTCTATGTCAGATTTATACATTTTGAACTTTTCTATTCGCGATATCGCCAATCGAATTTGACATTGTCTACAGGTTCAGATGTCTACAATTGTACGTAAGAATTCCCTACGACTTATTTTTGATTAATTAATTAATTTGTCACAACAACGCCCACCTCAAGACGTATATAAACAAACATAAAACATAAATATAAGAGAGAAATATAACTAGATAAAAAAAACTTGCAGTAAAATAGTAGACATAGAAAATATGTTCAGACTTTATATTCATTTAAAATGCTTATGAATTAGGATTGTACCTTAATAATGGATAAGTCGAGTGGACAATTGACAATTAATCAAACCTCACGCCTGTATTCCCCGAAGGTGTAGGCAGAGATTATAAGTAACTCTTACATATCCCGCAAAATAATATAATATAACTCTTTACATAAAGATAAGTTATATGACACTGTAAAAGATGTACAAAGTACTTGTGTCGGTACTAAATTACGTGTTTCGGTGTCGTGTTCATATCAAAGCGTCCGTCTGTCCATCGCGACTCTATCTCAGTCACAATCAGCGTTTGCACCCGAATGAGCACCCTCGAATTATAGGGGAACTGGCCGTCGCCGAGATACTAAAACTGCGGACTTGCTAATATTGTTCAAAACTATTATAAAATGTTACTTATCTCTATGGACTTTTTCTCTACTACTATTATAAAGAGAGATATGTAGTTTCTTTCGATGAAGGACTTTTACCAAAAGAAGTTATTTATAGTCATTGATAAATAGAAGTTTACCAGATATTTTTAAAAATACAATTTAAATACTAAAGAATATTTAAAATTTAATAAAAGAGCTGTTGCATAAAACTTAATAAAATTATTACAATTTTCATTTAGTTCTTATATTTTAAAGTTTATTTTCATTAATTTAAGATCAGTAATATATAATTGCAATTTATTTAAATATACAATATAATAAATTACCCTTAAATTTATCAAGTCGCCAGTCATCGTGCGCACATTAAGCTTACAGCTATATTTTGAAAAAAAAAATGTCCCACGCATCTGCGCCGCGGTCTCCGAGTGGCAATTACACCGACAAACAACAAAATGTCGTCATTTTAACAACTTAAGTTTTTTGCAAGCTGCCGCAAAATAACAACATCCGAAAAAATTATACATTTAAATTATCGTATCAAATTTTTAGTTGGGATGACAAATTCGATTAAAAATTTATAACGTAAGTTATTACTTTATTTTATTATAATTAAAATAGTATAAAGAAATTGCTTAAGATTTTTTTTATGTAAAATAAATAAAAAAAATTGTTCGCATTTATTCCTGTAACACTGAAAATACTTCGGTTTAAACTTAATTAAACATTTAGCAAATAATATTATGGTTCCTGTAAACATTTAATTAAAACTATTCGTTAAAATTATATATTTTATATATATTTATAAAATATATAATATATGTATTATTCAACAAAAATATAAATTATTAATTAGTTACAATTCTTTTTCATTATGGGACTAAGTTTAAATCAATTTATATTATTCTATGTAATGAAAGGGGGACAAGACGTCACCGTAAAAATGGGAGCAAATGATTAAATGTCAATTATGATATGGGCAGTCAGGTAATTAAAAAAAAAGTGAACAGTTCATATCTCATTATTGGTTCATTCAGACGTTAAACCTCCTTGTATAAAAATCATTAAATAATAAAACTATATCTATGGTACTTGTACGTACCATAGATCTATAAACGGATATATCAAACTTAATCCAACGGTAGAAAGAAAAAAGGAAAGAAGATACGGCGCGATGTTTGATAGAAAGAGTAAGGCTATTTAACAGAGTTCCGTTTTGAGTGAGGGCGTGCCCAAATAGATATAGCTTCTTGACATTTTCAATTCGCATCCCATTAGCTTTTTATTTGTCTGTTCAATGGGAGGAAAAAAAATACGATTGGTAATTGGAATCCAGGTTCCTTTCACGTAATTGAGTTATTATTAGCACTCAGTTGGCGACATTGCTGACTTTACTGTGGTGTACTGATTTTTTTTTTTAATCAATACCTCCTTTAATGAAGTAATTTGTGTTCCATTTTACGATTCGTAATTAGGACATTCCGAATCGATTTCCTTAATTGTTATCGATTGTTCTATATTTAACGAATTTATCTCTTTGTTTGTACGAACAATTTTTCAATTGCAGTATTGTCATAATGTATTCAGACAAATTTACTAAAGTTACAAGCTGATAAAACTTAGAATTCTTTTAAAGTAGATTCAATAGTTTTTTTTTTGTGTTGCATAAGTGAGTGGTAGTGTCGGAAGGAGACGTCCCAGGAGAACTTACATCGATCTGATTAGTGACATTTTGTAATAACCCACCACCACCCGTGGCCCAACCGACCCTCAGGTCATACGGGCCGAATCGCGGAAGAGCGCCCGCGGTCTAGCCGTTGTTCGGCACCGCGCGCACTTCACTTGACTCCTTACAAGTTATTTCGTATGTTCCTATTTTTCACTCCCTCCCTAATGGGCAGAACAGGACGCTCAGTGACATACAGAAAGTCGCTTTAAGAAGTACCCGTAACAGACGAGCATATATATGGATCGATGTATGGATGTAGAAAAGGCGAGAGAGGTGTGTCAGGATCGTACTAAATGGACCCATACGAAGAAAAGAGATATATATGTAATGTTGTTTTATTCCCTTAGGTCTAAATGGAAATCCATAATCTCTGCCTACCCCTTCGAGGTCCAGTGTAAATTACTTTTATTTTATTTCAATGTTATGTTTTTGAGTGAAAATGAACAAATTGATGATGAAATTGAAACAATACAATTTTTTAAATTTATAGGTAAGTATTGTACTTAAGTCAGAATAAGAATTAACAGTTTTTGGCTATTCTATAACAGAAAAGATAAAAATAAATCAAACATTTTTTGTCCGAATATTTTTTAACCAAATAACATATGTATCTTAATTCGACAATAGTCTGCAATTTATATTCAATTAGTGAACACCGGGTAGCGAAAGGTGTCCACCATTAATGCCATTTTTTTTCTCTTAACTGTCACCGAGCACGTGGGTCCCCGAAAAAAAAATCCTATCGTATGGATGAAAAAAAAATATATTTACGACTCCTACCGACTAATGACGGCCAAAACAGCGCGCCTTCGAGACGGTACAGATATTTAAATTTGATACGGATCTCATTAAGTTCGGTACGGTTCATTATAGATGTAGTATTTTTTTAAAAAAAAAAATCGTAGACTTTTAAATATGAAAAATTAAGCTGAGAGAAACAATAATTATAATAATAGTACGTTATAATTGAAAGTAATTTGATTTATAAAATTCTCGGTGGTGCAGTCGTATAACATAACGAATAGACGCTAAGGAATTGAGTTCGAATCCCAGGTCTTACAAAGTGATATTTGAGGGTTTATTTAACTCAATATCATCCTGGAGTTTTGAATTTCTGCCCGATATTGCGATATGCTCGCTCTATCATATTATGGGACAGAAAAACACACGGCGAAATGTGGGTGCACTTATCGTACCTCTGCCTACCCCTTCGGGGAATACAGGCGTGAGATGTATTTTAAACGCACGGAGAAATGTGGGTGTACTAGTCGTACCTCTGCCTACCCCTTCGGGGAATACAGGCGTAAGATATGTTTTAAAACACACAGCGAAATGTGGGTGTACTAGTCGTACCTCTGCCTATCCCTTCGGGGAATACGGGCGTGAGATATGTTTTAAAACACACGGCGAAATGTGGGTGCAATAGTCCTTTCTCTGCCTACCCCTTCGGGGAATACAGGCGTGAGTTAGGTTTTAAAACACACGGCGAAATGTGGGTGCACTGGTCGTACCTCTGCCTACCCCTTCGCGGAATACAGGCGTGAGTTAATTTTTAAAACACACAGCGAAATGTGGGTGCACTAGTCGTACCTCTGCCTACCCCTTCGGGGAATACAGGCGTGAGTTAATTTTTAAAACACACAGCGAAATGTGGGTGCACTAGTCGTACCTCTGCCTACCCCTTCGGGGAATACGGGCGTGAGATGTTTTAAAACACACGGCGAAATGTGGGTGCACTAGTCCTTCCTCTGCCTACCCCTTCGGGGAATACAGGCGTGAGTTATGTTTTAAAACACACGGCGAAATGTGGGTGCACTGGTCGTACCTCTGCCTACCCCTTCACGGAATACAGGCGTGAGTTAATTTTTAAAACACACAGCGAAATGTGGGTGCACTAGTCGTACCTCTGTCTACCCCTTCGGGGAATACAGGCGTGAGTTATGTTTTAAAACACACAGCGAAATGTGGGTGCACTAGTCGTACCTCTGCCTACCCCTTCGCGGAATACAGGCGTGAGTTATGTTTTAAAACACACAGCGAAATGTCGGTGCACTGGTCGTACCTCTGCCTACCCCTTCGCGGAATACAGGCGTGAGTTAATTTTTAAACACAGCGAAATGTGGGTGCACTAGTCGTACCTCTGCCTACCCCTTCGGGGAATACGGGCGTGAGATATGTTTTAAAACACACGGCGAAATGTGGGTGCACTAGTCCTTCCTCTGCCTACCCCTTCGGGGAATACAGGCGTGAGTTATGTTTTAAAACACACAGCGAAATGTCGGTGCACTGGTCGTACCTCTGCCTACCCCTTCGAGGAATACAGGCGTGAGTTATGTTTTAAAACACACAGCGAAATGTGGGTGCACTAGTCGTTCCTCTGCCTACCCCTTCGAGGAATACAGGCGTGAGTTATGTTTTAAAACACACAGCGAAATGTGGGTGCACTGGTCGTACCTCTGCCTACCCCTTCGCGGAATACAGGCGTGAGTTAATTTTTAAAACACACAGCGAAATGTGGGTGCAC
>JAABKM020000018.1:1517022-1531407 GCA_016277805.2 Papilio aristodemus | reverse complement strand
TTTTTTTAATATTACTAGATTGTGAAATGATTTAATGAAATGTATTTTAGCCATTACATGCAACATTTTAAAAGATTTTATATTTGAATGTAGTTCACGACAATCGATTGATGGATTTGAACCCACGTAATGGTTAGTTTTATCAAAAGTTAAACATTATATTCTTTTTTATAGTTTTTTTTTATTATTCAATTATTATTTGTTTTATTCTATACCACAAAAACAGCCAGGAATCGTTTCTTTAAAAGAAAAGCCCAATGACTATAATAAATCGATTTAATGCACATTTGTGTATCTCATGAAACAACAGTATTGTGGCAGACAACATGGTAACCTGTCAACGCATCTGCCTACTAGAACACATACAATACAAATAATCAGACCCCTCAATATTGCATCAAAGCTCTCAAATTCATTAGAAATGGTCTCCTTGTGGGGTCTTGATAAAATGGACGGTATAACAAGTGTTAAGGACAGTACAGTACTGTTTAATGACGTGTCGCACATAAATAATCACATAATTGGGAAGCTCCGGGTCACAACATTGCGGTCTTCTGACCCCGCTTGCGGTCACCAGGGGTGCAGCGCGAATAGTAGTAGTAATGTGGACATACCCTTTTTACTTTTTACTTTATGTCACACTTAAAAAATCACCAACCTAAAGTGTATCTAATACAGTGATTTCTACACAAAAAAAACATACATCATGCTCGAATTTCCCGAAGGAGTAAGCAAAGGTGCAACTAGTGCATTCACATTTCGCCATATATTTTGCCGTCCCATACCTATAGCCTATCGCCATAACGACCACAAATTCCAAACTCCAGGCTGATATCGAGTTGAAAAAACCCAATATCGCTTTTTTGCCCGATCAGGGATTCGAACCCGAGAATATCGACATTACAGCCGCATGTTAATATAACTGTGCAAACGAGTTCTTCAAACACAATGTCTAATAGATAGAGCAATTATCAGAATAAGAAGACAGCTATTGTAGAAGCTTCTGTAATATAGACAAACCCTAATTATAATGTTTTCAAGATGATGTTTATTCACTAAAGATTTAGAGTTTAGAAATATTTGCCTGTATGTAATATTCGTATCCATATTATTCTAACGTGCTTTATAATTGGTAGATTGTAATGTTTGATAGAATGTAGTAAAAATAATCAAATGCGTGCGGATCCATTATGCGGTTCAGGGGCGCTAGGGTGACATATTGGACCCGAAACAGTCTTCACACGTAATAGTTATTTTATTATTATGTTCCCCTTTGTTGAAATCGAATTTAACGTTTATTTTCATATGCATCGCAACAACGATCACTATATAAAAATCTTTGTGTTGTTTTTTTACTGATGGCTTTTAATTACACATCTTCATAATTTTACGTGAAATTTGACTAAAATCTTTAAGGAAGTTCTCGGTAAATAGCATACAAAAAGTAAATTATACATGATAAATATATAAACATTATATACACCTTTATAAAAACACTCAACAGTCGCAGAATTAAGGCACATTTCTCAAAGAATCGATAATAGTATAAATTCATAGTCGAGCCCAGTAGATGATGCTAATATCAGCTTGCAGAAGTACACGCGGAAGTGCTCGCTTCCGTTCCAAAGAAAATTTAAATTAGGTTTCATGTAAAAGTCCTGCTGCAAAAATAGCTTAAAGTCGAAATATTCAAGGCTCCGCTGGTAAAATATGCGCTGCGCTTAAAACAGCAGATAATTGCAAAGCAATAATAAATAAGCAGATTACATCACAACGTTAAAACAAGACACCAATAAATTAATCCGAAGAAACCGTATAACTGAATTACTTGCCCGACGACATATTTAAAAAAAAACATCCCAGCAGTAGCGCCCCCTGCGGCGACGCCCCGCTCTAAAACCAAAGAGGTCTCAATAAAAAATACAACAAGGGGCCGGTGAATTCGAAATACTGACATTTCGCTCAAATTCCACGCGTGCGTCCTTTGAATTCTACTTTTGGTGATCTACAGCCAGTTGAGTTTTTTTTTATCTGCGCTACAATGCGTTGCATTGTTAATTAATTTACTTTATCTTTAGTGTACAAAAAGTGCTCAGGGCTTTTTGGTCCAACGAGAAGGTTGGCAAGTAAACGCTTGCCAATTATTTATGCAAAGATAAAATGTGGAATTAACGGTGACGGAAAATTTTATTATATAAAACCCAACAATTCATATGTAAAAATTAGATTTGGATATATTGTTACTTATATATTATAATATGTAAATTAATTTTTTTTTTGAAATTGAATTTTTTATAGGAAAACACACATAACCTAAGTAATTCATATTTATTTAGGTTATGTGTGTTTTCCTACAAAAAATTCAATTTCCAAAAAAAAATAATTTAATTTAAGACCGCCATCTCCTTTCGCATTTTTACATTAAATTATATGCATAAATTAAGCAAAATCTTATTGGATTTTTCGGTAATTGTCATTGTTCGTGACCCAATCTATATTGATATTTAATTTCAATATTTATTGATAATTACATGCATATGTTTTCACGACAACACTTTATGACAATACCAACTTTTGCAGTGAAAAAATAAATCTCACTGCAAGACTTTTAAACTTACATCGCTTACATCTAAACAATCAAGCAACAAGTAATTTTGCGCGTAACGGAATTCCATCACACACCAGCACCATTCCTCTGGTGCGGGCTGACCACCCCGGGTGGCTGCGTGCTGTAGGCAGCAGGCAGAGCCAAAAAACTAGAGTTATGTCGACCCCCAAGTTGTGACCGTCGGGGCTGCATGCGAATCGACATTTTAGGGTTGCCACACACGCGAGTAACAGTGAATCTGTCTTGTAACTTAGAGGTAGTTAAATATAAACTTAATTTTACAGCCCTAATAGGATTCTTGGTAGGAAAGACTAACTTGCAGCAAATATTTTTACTTATCTTCGATTAATTTATCTCCGCCTAGAATATCCATCCATCCAAACTTATGCAGAATATATATAAGTGCTTCAATCAGGGTAAAAAACCAAAAAGAATATAGAAAATAAATTAATACAACTTAAAATAATTTTAAGTTGGGACAAAATTTACGGGGTCAGTTATTTTATGTGCTACGTCATTCGTCTGTAGAGGACCTTAAAAGTTTAAGAAAGAATAAAATAAATGATTGTCTGGGCATGGTTTAACAGTGGGGGTCGTGTCGCGAACATTTAGAGGCATCATCACGTCTTTGTTATGGCAATATAAAATCAGTTACGTACTCTTGATGTAATTAATTTCCTGGGCCTTGCGCAATATTGCCTGTCGCAGATCGACCGGTCCATTGAACAATTTTTTATCATAACAGGATACTGCGACCGAAATATATACATTTTTTTTGTGTTGATTGTCTCATCGTTAATACGTTAAAAGGTAATTCATGTTGGAGTCACGTATTTTTTTTTTCTGTGATGTAATTAACGGCCAGTGTTTTGGTTACTTTTACTTTATTTTATTTCTTTATTTACTTATTTACAAATAACATTTACTAATAAGTAAATGAGTAAAAAAGGCAGCGCAAAAGGACAAAAATTTTGATTTATTTGAGTCAGTTCAGAGGCATGTTACGATTTTCTATCATCGATTTTAGTTTTAAACTAAAGTATCTTGTATACCAACATTTAAAAAGCTATAACTATTGTTATTTCAAAATTTTATGTAATTTTTTAATTTGTCAGGCATCATGAACTCAGTAAATTATTTTCAATGCGGCACGTTCGAATCAAAGTTCTAAAATATTTGATATTGTTTAGTTGAGGAAAAAAATATTTGTATTTAATGTAATAATACAAACTCTGTTACTATTAGACCGGATGTAATAACTTATTCAGAATGAAAATGTAATTAAAAAAAAAACATTTAAAATTATCATAGGCTATTTCTTTATTATCTTATATCGATATTATAATATTTTAATTAATATTTATTTTAATATCATCGAAATCTTATACACAAAATGAATAACTCAAGATACCAAATTTAGCTGCCAATGTAACATTTTTTGTTCCATTTTCAAAATTTCTACAAAAAAGTTTGTCGCCAAATAGTATCTATGGAGAAATCGATAGTAGAAAATTAAAAGGCGCCGACGGATATAACTGTCAATACGTATCGCTAGCAACGTTTACAAACCATTTAAGATTAAAAAAAAATTTGAGATTAATGGCCGGTTCTTAGTAGATAAAAATATAGCAAGTTTTATAAAAATAAAAACTTCATTTTTTCAAGTATTCTGTTTTTATTTTTATATTAATTTGTATAATAAATTGTGTAATAAACAATGCCAAGATTAAATGAATTTATTAAATAAGTTACAGTAAATAACAAAACTGATTACAGATATGTTGCTAAATTTTATATAAAGAAATGAGTGTGAGAAAATAAGTACGAGACTATAAAAATTTTCAACCGTGTTGTGTTTGTTGGTCTTCTTTTGCCTGTGATATTTATTGATAAGTAAATATTCGGTCTATTCAACTTTTTGACCCACATCTGTCACTGCGACGTATCGCCCTATATCTTATAATCTCGATAACTAATTTAGCATTAAGAAATGTCGTACTAAGGGTTAAATGGAAAGAATTCTTCAAATAACCCATTCGGGATTAATTTGTTTTGATTGGTAACAGATACAATCGGATTTCGGATCTTCAAATGTTCAACAAATTCAAAACTATTTGATTTTTGTCTATTTTCAAATAGCTGCATGATTTACGTGCCTGAATTATTTTTTTTATAATAAGCAAATAACAAAACTGTTCTAACAAACTATTTTTTATTTTTTGTGTTTTTCTATATTGCTTTTTTTGTTAATATTTTGTTTGATTTTTTATTTCCGCAATTTTAGGTTCAGAATAAATTGCCATTACAAAATGAACAGGCGCTTATACATGTAATTAATGATTTATATATTAATCCATTCAAGTCTTAATAACATCGTATTATTATAATGATTAATTTGACAATATATTATCTCAAAATAATAAGCTCAAACTAAAAATTAAGTTCTTAAACGTAAAAATGCATTATTGTCAAATTAATTTTAAATATAAATATCTACTTCATAAGCAAAACGACAATTTTGCCCTATATTAAATATTACACTATTAATTAAATATTACATTTGTGTTCATTAGTATCTAATCGGTTAAGGCTTTGTAAGGAATGCATGTCATGGAATAAAAATATTTAAAAAAAAAACCAACAACAACAATTACTATTGTACGAAATTCAAAATGTAAACGGAATGTGTTGATTTTTATCTTGTAACCATTCCATCTAATGTTGCCAGAAATATACTGGAATTTTACCGACAGTTACAGGGGTCGTTGCAGACTTAAAAACAAATAGAGATGCCATACTTTAAAAAAATAACAAAAAGTTATGTTTTGATACATTGCTAATTCTTCCAGGCAGCCTCTAGGTAAGTTCCATTGCAAGCCATTTTATTCGCTGATATTTCACTGTGTCTCATAAGACGCGACAGAGCGGTAACCGTGAATGTCTTCCATAGAAACTAAGTTCTTGGGCCGTATGATGAATTCAGATCAAAGCCTTTCTCAGACACGTCCATAGCTGCCTGTGTTTAGCATTTCAATTCAAAAACGGGGAAAAAAGGATGAAGTCAGTTCTAAATTATTTGTAATTCTATATAGATGTCAACAGGTGCTAATTATCGCTCGCATCACGCGTTATAACCTGGTACTAGAAGCAATAAGACGGGGGTAGACCCCGCCGCTAATGTTTGAATGAAGTAAGGTGACCTCAATAAATTTAATTAACCTTAAAATAGAATATAAAAATTTAATTAATACTATAAAGCAATTATATTTGTACGCGGTTATCTTAGGAACGGTTTTAAGGTTGTGTGTGATATTTATTTAGATACATACATGATAATTTATTTATACTCAATTCTATTACATGTCACTACGTAACAGACAACCTACAAACGCTATTTGAGAACCGAACGTTACATTGCCTTGTAGACGTAGGAAAACTAAGGTTCAGTCCACATAAAGCGTTTATGATATGTTTTCTACAAAATATCAGTTTGAAACTATGCTTAGACAGATATTCTTTCAAAGCACCCATATTGTTGTTGGATATATTAAAAATTAATTAGTTTAATTTTAAAACAATGTAATCATTACTAAATCCACATGTTATAAATCTCTTGAACAAACAATGACTTGACATCATTCTACAGGTGAACAAATCGATTCGAGGGTGAACGTTTTGGGAACGATAGAAATCGACCGTCGTTTTATTTCACTGACCCTTTTGAGTTTCCGCCCTTAAATGGCCATTCTACCCCAATTCACCCCAATGAAGCAATCTAATCGTCCTGATTAATATAAACGATAAGGAAACAAACCGCACAATGAAATGTTTTATTCCCTTAATAGTAAATAGATTGTGTTTCAATCACTAACAACTGTTTTTTTACCAACACTAGTTAGACCTCGTGACTTTGTCTAAATAAAATTCTATATCTAATAATGATATTTTACTAAGAGATATGTTATACACTTACAAAATCACCCGTGAAAAGTGGGCCGTGACATATTTTATTTATATTAACAATCTTATATTGAGCCTTAACGTTGTAAATTTAAGGTGAAAATTGGGTCATTTTTGAGTTTTCATTTTTCGTGCGCTTATATTATTCTACCTACCTCTTTAGGGAATACAGGCGAGAAATACGTTTTTTTATATATATCATATATATTATATCATTGTCTTAATCAAAAGAAGCGTCGATAGCTTTAAAGTTTTGGTTGGACAAACTGGAGTACAAATTCCAATTTATAACTGGCCAATTATCTCGATTTAATTTATTAAATCGAGATAGACAATAAAATAGATGATATAAATTTGAAGATAGATAAAACAAATTTATTTTTAAAGATATTACTCTGATTTATAAGATTTGTTTTAAACATTTTTATAATGGTACCAGATAAAAGGTTTCCTTTAAATGTCAAACTCATAGATAATACCTTTTTGGCGCGAACTGGCCATTGCTAACAAATCTTTGTCTAATTTGGGTTTTAAGATTAAATAATTGTGATTTTTGGCATTTTTTGCGCTAGCCTGCTCCCATAGATTTCATATTATTTTATAAATAAATTAAATAGATGCCACAGATAACATTCGCAGGTGGTAGCGAATAAATTTAGGTCTCAGTAATATTATAGTTAAAAAAACAAAAGCTTTTTTTAAATAAAACATTTTTTTTTGAAAGTTAGTCACATAATACAAATAAAAGAAATGTAATTTTACAACCAATTTTGTCCGTTGTTTCGAAGCAATTAAACTTTTTTTCACGTGCGTACATTTGCAAACGGATGTACACTTAACAACACCAGCGATAAGCTAAAATGATTTACGACACCATACAAACATGGTTTATTTTACAATGTCACACTAGCATACAATTATATTTGGATACTTTAGATAAAATGGACCTAACTAACTTATATTTATGATTCAAATTTATTGCTGTTTCCAAATTTCTAACACCTTTTATTTACTTTCTATGAATCTTTCGCAATTACAACGTAAAACTCAATTACGCATGCTTGCCAGTTACGCTGGTATGTGTTGCCGTGTGTTTAAACTTGGTGGCGGATCTTGAGTTCGAATTACAAGGAAGAAAGAAAAGTAGAATTATTTTTTTAAGTTGCTATTTAAGTGTACGCTTTAAGCTAATTTAGACTTTAAAGTAACTAACGATTTATCCATACTGTACATTCAGAAGACTTCCACAGGCGTGACTGTAGGAGTTATGTTATAGTACAGATATGGAAGCAAATTGCACAAGTTTCGCGTAATGCTAGGAAGTAAACGTTACTATCAATAAAGCTGCCTGTACAATGTATCATTTTTATTACCGCGTAGTGTAAAGTTTCTAATAAATGCATTCATATATCACTCTTATATGCAACTCTTATTATTAATTGAAGGTAAAATGTAAATTAAGAAGTTTAATCAATAAATTTAATTTCATTTCACAATGGAAAAGATACGCACCCTCTTTAGGCGTACCATTCCCACATCTAGTTAAACATAACTTTCTGCCAGTTCGCTCTACTGTTAACGGAAATTTGTTTAAAATTTATTTATTTAAAATAGTAACGTGTGTAGCAAGCTTTAGAAACGGTCATCTTTATATTTATTGCTCGTTGAGACTTCCTATTATATTACATTTAAATTATGTCATAGTTGGCACGAACACCTCAGCTTACCTAATTTAATCTATACATACGTAAACCATACAAATGTATAATTTAAAGTGAATGGATAAACTGCAAGGACGTGGGGTCTTTGCCCTTTCCCTCGCCAGTAAATGTACCTTAGTTTAACAGTGTAAGTTGTAACTGAGTTAAAACTTAGCAATGGTTCTATTAAAAATTACTAACCATATAATTTTAAAAAGTACAGTCAGTAACTGCATCGGTGGCACAGTTGTATGTTACTGCAACACTCTCGGGTTCAAATCAGGGAACGTGCAAAAATGATGTTTGGTTGTTTTCAACTCAATATCAGCCCGGAGTTTGGGTTCATGCCCGATATGGCGGTAGGCTCTTCACCTATCACGGAAAAACAAGCGTCGAAACATGATTGCACTAGTTACACCTCTGCTTACCCCTTCGGGTATAAAGGCATGGGGTATGTTACAATAAATACCAATATACTTAACATTGTTTTGTATTCACATATTCGCTAAGATTAGAAGTTCTATTGTGACAGGAATAATCATTTTGTTATAAAATTCTACCGCATAGTTTACCCTTTCACGATCTGTACCAAGAAATACCGACAACACACACTCACACACACGATTCTATATCAGGAATGTAAACGATGCGCCACCAATACACGATTGAGGATATAGTTATGTGATAAAACAATCTTAGACATCATTCTAGCGACGTGCCACCATTAAAGTCCAAGTCATTACAGTTGCGAACTGCACTATTGTGACCATACTTTGTAAAATATTGAGGACGACATAAAAACAAGTATTTATTTTAAATGTCCGTATAATAATTGAAATACACAAAATATTTCACCAATCAATTAATCTAGTTTGTTTTTAATACTATCTTTTGCTTTCCTTTACTAAAAGAGTTAGAAAAGTTTAAGAAACAAAAATATGTAACTATTTAATAGATTGGCTAATTTTTATCAGAAGCCGTCTAGATTCATTTATTTTAAAAAAATGTACCAATAGAATATTTAAAATATAATCAACACAATAAAATATGTACAATTAACAAAAAGACAGACGAATAAATCGAAAAAAGATTTAAAATCGAGTAACTAATAAAATATTGTACAATGGGAATGTACCCTTGCAAATGTTGTATGTTTAAAAAGAAAGTCCATTCTTTTAATTAAAATGATGGTCACTCTAAACCAACGGTGCAGCAAGGTACATAATAAACTCACACTTGACGAAAAACAGTGTCAGTACGCGGCGGCTTGCGTAACCGTGTTTACAATTCTAAACTATTCTCTTTTAGAAACCGGGTCAAATTATACTTTAAACTAAACAAAATTTTACAAAAATATTGCAAATGTACTTTAATTTAGACTAAAACAACCATTACTCATTGTGAATTATACGAAATTAAAATAGTTGATTTTTGTTTTCGATTTGCTTACTATTTTGCAATGACCCAGAAGTCTTGTGTTTTTTACGGATATTATGTACATGGCGATAGGCTTTCCTATTATTTTATATGGGACAGCAAAACATACGACGCAATGTGGCACTAGCGGCACTGCTTACCCCTTCGGGGAGCACAGGCGTGAGGTATTTTTTAAATAACTTAAATCATCCTAACTCTAGTAGCTTGTAAAACTAGGTTGCGACGGAAAAAATCAAGGGAGCGTAGAATCTGAACAATACATACATTTGCCTTGAAATAGTTGTGCCTTAGAGGCACCAGCGCATAGCGTAGTGAACACCATATCAGATCGTGTCATGCACCAATTATACTTAGAACAGCCATTACAAGTGACGTTAAGCATTAAGCAATCCCTATCAAATATATTGGTTAGAAATGTTTCATGACTTAACGGTAACTTAGCATTACTGGGTCGATTATTATATTTTATTACCTTTTGTTTAAGAGCAATAAAAATTGTAATTGTCTTGTGATGTAACGTAATGTCGACATGAGCAAATTGTTTCAGTTTTTTTTACTTTCCATTAATTGTTCATTTGTCAGAGAATTTTAATAAAATAAATTTTCATAATAAACTCTTTGGTGATTTTTTTTAATATAGTTAAATATTAAATAGTGCGGTACCATTGAATTAACAAAATTGAATTCCCCGTTTATCATTCCACCATTGAAGATAGAAAAATGCACTAATTAAAAAAAATTCAGGGAATACAGACGTCAGGTATGTTTTTTATTTTAAAAAAATGATCCGATCACAATATTCTTAAGTTATTTTTTTATTCCAGTTTGTTTTATTATTTTGCATACAATTTTTAGTAAAGCTTAGAAGGTTCGTTGATTAGTTTTGTATTTTTTAAAGGTGCCAAGATTGCGTCAAATTGAAGTCCAAATTTCTGTCTCTCCCTCTAGAATTCATATTTGTTGTTTTTTTTTATTAAATAGTGTAAGTATATTGAAAGACGTGAAGAAAAGAGTTACATGTACATTACAGATGTAACTTTTTTCGCATGCGTCGATATAGGAAATATAAATATTAAAAAGTATACTTCTTAGTGAGGAAATACTAATTATAGTGATATTAGTTCTTTTATTCACGGAAATGTAAATATTTGTCCGTCATTTAGTTATATAAAATAACGCTTTGTAATTGTTACATCAACTAACTTAACATAACGTTTTATTCATAACAAGACTTTATTTCAGAAAGTTTCAAACGAGCGAGCCGCTCATCTAATGTTACGTAAAAGATAAAAGGAAAATTTAACATATCTTTCGTGTAAAAGGAAACTTGTAACGTGGTTATAAAGCTAGATAATCTTGCAGTCTCTACTCGCTAGTCTATCTGAATATTTGATGGACACAACTTAATATTTTTTTATTTATTGTACCCTCATACTCATTTAAAAATTTCTTTTGTAGCTGAGGCGCCCAAACCAGGTCTCCTCGCATTTCGGTAGCCAATTTTTTAAGTGTAAATAATATTGAGTTTAAACTAACATATTATCTATTAATTAATTTACAAGAGCTTAGTGATTATAAACATCTATTTTTGTTGCAATCAAAGCACATTTCTTACAACTTATAATGAAATTACCATCAAAACAACTAATTTTCATCTTGAAATAGTTTGCTTTTGGACTAGTTTATGACCATTAGGATATTCTGTTATCCCTTTTCCTGTAATCAATGTATAATTATTTTATCTGTTGTTATAGCTTCCCAGTCATATGGGAGATAATAATTAAATGAAATAATTAATTAATAGAACTGAAATAAATAAAAACATTTCAAAATATTTATTAATTGATCAGCCTCAACTTGAATACTCGTCACCGGCCAACAATATAAACAAAGCATAAACAAAGCTAAAATAAGTAACAACAGATCTTACAGCATTCTATAAAAAACCATCGTCAGTTACAAATCACAACCATACGAACGTGAGCGAGCACCAAGATCTTAACAATGACATATATACACTATAAAAATTCTAAACGATCACAATTTCATCTTAACCTATAAGGTACTGGGTGAGAAATGACATAAGAACACCTTAATGCCATCCGTGGTGACCGTGTTCTTCTTCCTTCTTGAAGTAAATCGGAACATGGACCTTAACTGGGTACGGCACCTCCTTAACTAAAGGTACTTGAACTTCTTTGTACACGGGGTAAGGCTTATCGATTGGCACCTTAACTTCATAAGGAACCTGCTTCTCAACAGTGTAAGGGATCTTCTTGTATACATCATAAGGTTTAGGTACAGGAACCTTGATATGTACTGGGTAGGGTTTCTCAACTTCCACCTTGTAAGGTTTATCAACGGGGACCTTCACTTCGTATGGGACTGGTTTGTGGACTGTGACCGGGTAAGGTTTCTCGACCGGTACTGGGTAAGGTTTGGGTACGTATACGTGGTATGGCTTGTCGACTGGGACCTTGACTTCGTAAGGCACCTTCTTGACAACTTCGTAAGGTTGGGGTACTTTGACTTCGTATTTAACTGGAACAGGCACCTTCTTCTCAACAGTGTAGGGCTGAGGAACGGGTACTTTGACTTCGTAGGGCACTTTCTTCTCGACGGTATAAGGAGTTGGCACTTTCACTTTGACTTCATAGGGCTTGTCAACTGGTACCTTGACTTCATATGGGACCTTCTTTTCCACAGTGTAGGGTTCAGGTACATAGACTGGATATTTCACGTATTCTTTTACCGTGAATGGTACTCGCTTTTCAACGGTGTAGGGCTGAGGTACAGGGACTTTAACTTCGTAAGGTACTTTCTTTTCAACAGTGTAAGGGACGTGTTTCTCCACGGTGTAAGGGACAGGTACTTTCTTGACTACTTCGACGGTCTTCACGTGCTCGTGATGTCCATGACCCTCATCACTTGAGATGGGTTTCCATGAATCACCGGATACTCCTCCGAACTCCTCGCCGTGGCCTCCGTAGCCGCCCTCTTGTCCGCCGAAGCTGTATCCCTCATGTCCACCGTAACTCTGACCCTCGCTGCTACCTCCAAATCCGTGGCCACCATCACTGTAGCCACCGTAGGAGCCGGTGTCGTAGATTCCTCTCTTCTCTTGCTTCTTCTCTACCGCTGCTTTCGTGCCTTTCTCCTCGCTGGCAACGAGCACCGCCAGTGAGGCTACTAGAACAACCTGAGGACAAAAAAAATCTGTTCAATCTTTTTTCTCTTAAATGCAAATTTTATTTGAAAATTTTAATTTATTTTTTAAACTCGCTGTACACGTTCACACGTTGCTGTGTATCAACAAAGAGGCAATTTTGATACCTCAAACATAATTAATTAATGACGATAATTAACTATAAAATCATCCCTACATATCTGTCATTTCAATGTAACATAAAAAATCAAAAACATTCCTAGGGAAATACCTAATTATTTCCCATAACTGATGATTTTTAAATCTATCGAGTACAGACAGAAAGAAACACATTATTTTGTATATAGAAATTAATAAATAATCAATAAATGCAATTATCTGACGCTTAAGCTTCCGGAATCGATATGAAATATAAACTCGTAACAGCCTGTGCTTTAAGTAATATTATAGTGACTCGCAGCTCTTGCTGAGAGATCGTTATATAATCTGTTTCCCACTTTCATGTTGTTATTGTAACATTGTTGTTGTTATTGTACATTTAAAAAAAATTAAACCATCTACAATTACATAAACATGTGAGACTTTTCTTAATATGAAACAACAAAACATTGACACAAAATTATACAATGTTTTATCTTGTGCTTCATAATGTATTTTTTTATTTTGTGCTGTGAACAAAGTCAAAGATTTGACCCGTTAGTGGTTATAAAACATCGGAAGGTCAAAAATGTCATTTCTGCAGATTCTTTTGTAGGAAAAAAATGTAGGCTTATTTTGTTTCCTAATATTTTAATATTTGTATATCTTTTATAAATCTAAGAACATACAATCAAATATCAAAATGGATGTAAAGCGAGATGTCATCGTATAATACAATTTAAAAGTATATATGAATACCGGAAACAGTGACGGAACCGATTGTAAATTACATTAGAGAGCTGTTACAAAATCAACCTTTTGTTTCGCGTAATTACACAGAGATTATATGAACACGACCTATGGGAACCTTCACAAACAATTAACATTGACTGACTGTTAAAATTAAAAACAAAAAAAGTATAAAACCTTTTTGGTGGTAAATAATCGAGTGATTATTTTTAGGTTTTTGAAACAATTGTAGTCAAATCATAGAACGCTTAGTTTTAACGCTAATTTATTTTATTAAACACAAACCCATGTATTGTTTTTGTTGTACTTTTGAAAGACAAACATAATGAATTAGTCGTGTCCAAACTTTCCTTTATGTAAATCTTTTTAAATTTACTGTATTAAAAGATTTCTTCGATAGATAAACGTCAACAATTGTTTACATTCAAGAAACGTATCGACACTTAAACACGTCGGGAAAATGTATTAGTTGTGTGAAAGTGAAACTCATTCTAGATCTACTTTGAACGTGATTTGTCACATCTTATATTGTTCACGACATTACACACAACATACATACAGATATAATAAAATATATGTATTGTACAAAATCAATCAATCAAATCAAAATCAATCAAAAAGTACAA
>JAABKM020000018.1:1503048-1516922 GCA_016277805.2 Papilio aristodemus | reverse complement strand
ACATACATACAGATATAATAAAATATATGTATTGTACAAAATCAATCAATCAAATCAAAATCAATCAAAAAGTACAAGTCACAATTAAGGACTGACAACCCTAATTAGATTGCCGGTCCTCGTTATTAATGTCCAACTCTCCATCTAATGGGCAGCCATTTTGTATAGCCATTTTGTGGCATAATTTTTTAAAAGTAAACTTTTAAATAAAAGTAATTAAACACATAACTAACTATACAGAAATTTTAATGTACGATGTATTATGTAATTTTATTTAAAACTTTGTAGAATTCAACGTAATTTTGCGTTAATCTACAAAGAACTCCGAAACTATTGCAAATAAATTTAATAATTATTTTTTTAGTTCCACAAATTTCCACGCTAAGCTTCATACTAAGCTTATTTTGCTGACCATAGATAGATAATTTGCCTAGAAAAGGTACTTTTCTAGGCTTTTTTTTCGTCCTATCTAAACTTTACTATGTGTCAAGTGTACCAAGTCTAATTCTCCTTTAGAATATTAATTATAGTTTGTGCTGCAGCAACGATAATAAAACCAAACAAACCGCTTATGTAAGTGAAACGAATACAATATATTCAAACACTCGGACATGTCGTGTCTCAAGCTCTTGAGGTATATGCGGTTATGTAAATTTAGCTGCACGCTGTTGCAACACACAAGCGGGCAGCAGCATTGATAAATTTCTTAAGGCAATCTATGTAGAAAAATTAATTGCTTAAATTATTGCTTGACAAGTATACTTTTTTGCAAAGTTCTGCAGTTTTAGACATAAATTGTTAACCGCCAAATTTCCACCAATGTTCCTTCGCTGTAGTTTTTTTTTTTATTTTTATTCTCACTTAATATTTAATAAGTAAATAGTATTAGAGTGTTATATTTCAACTATTCAAGGTTCTTACTTGCATAAATTCATTTATACGACTAACTTTATCAAATAATAAAACAAAGTTAATAATTATTCCTTTCATGAATAAAGATTTATAACGATTAAAATGTCCAATCGATAACATTATGCCATAATACCAACATAATAACATCAATTAAAAAACAATTTTTAGTCTGTGGTAATCATCTGACAGAACGAGTTTGTACTGACGTAATAAAAATTACGCATCACGCACGTTACACATCAATCAACATTTCATCCGTTCGTGTGTTCACTATTTACATTAGTATTGTTTATTCCGAACGCGTAAACGGAGTTAAGACGCGTACTCCCAGACCATCTTAATTTTTTAATTCCTACACCGTATTAAATTTAAATATATAAATAAAAAGGCACAAGTTATACTAAGAGTTTTATATCTAAAACATATTGAAAGAAAAAAATATGCTTGCTGGTAATCGAAAAGTTATTGTTTTAGAACAGTGACATCGTCATATATAACATGTAATCTAATTATTAACATATAAATTACTAAAAAAATATGTACATAACAAAGAAAGAAAACATCCGTTTTTTAACACTAGAAATCTATCGATTTAATATATTGAAGTGAATATTTATTTGTTTTTAATTTTATAAATTATTTATTAGTAGTAGTATACATGAATAAATATAACTAGGAGTTAATAAATAATGAAATAAAATTTAAATATCAATAAAATTTGGAAAACAGTATAATCACAATTAAAAATATGTTATTTAGTAACGTTACTGATTATTGAGAATTTTTGAAACAATATCAATACTATTTAAATTGAATGTAATGGCTTACGAGATAAGATTTGCCTGCTTTTTAATTCACGTACAAGTCGAGTAATGGAAAGTGAAAAGAAAATTACGTATCCACTTTTAGTATGACCGTGAGCCGGAAAGAAAATTGTTTATGTGTTCCTGTATTAAACAAAATATGTTCACTTATAATCTTTGTTTATTTAAAAGATTAGCTTTTCAAAGATAACTGTAACCGAAAAAAAATCTGTAATCAATAAATAAGTTTTAATAACTTTTTCTTTTAAAGGTTAAAAATTCAAAATATAAATATTAAATATCAAATATAACAAACTGTTAATCCTAAACTACAACTGATGTATTTAAATTAATTTTAAATGTCAGTAAAACTTTTTTTTTAAGGGAAAACTCTATAATATTGCTGGCCGCTAATAAATTTCAACTTAAATAAAAAAAAACGAAACGCGCTATTCTTTGAATCTTTATCCCACACTTTACGATCACTACACTTGCACTGCACGTTACAAACTAAGACTTACCGTGAACTTCATGTTGCTATGTGTCTTCGTTCGACGTCGAAGACTGGTTGTGTCCAGACACTGTAGCGGACAGGCTTTATACAGTCCCTCCCACTTTCGCAGCTGAGATACGGCAGAAGGGTGAACGCCTGGCTCCGATAATTTTATGTGTTAATTGTTAACGTACATTATAACAATCAATTTTTCAAATTAGATCGATCTAACAACTGGTTCCCGTTTTACATGAATGCGAGATCTGATTGTTCATCCAGAGTACAATTTAATAAAGTAAAATAACTCGTTTTACTTACACATTACATTTATATCTTTACACACGGTTACGTATCACTTTCAACCATAATCAATAAAGTTACATCTTTAACCTTCCTGGATTTGAATTTTTCCTCGAGTATATTAAATTCTAAATGTAAAAGAATTTAAAGTATTGTACGACAGTTCAAATTATTTATAATAGAATTTAAAAAAATGTGTTTAGTTGAATTCGTCTATTAAAATTCTCATATCATTTGTAATAATGTTTTTGTGAAAAGTTCACAAACGGTTTGAGACATATAGTATTTAAAACTACAATTAACATATGTTTTTGCATTTAACAACTTAACACAAATATTATAATGAATCAGTATAATAATATATAAAAAATCAATATAGTAAAGTCATTCTCTGATATATCAAGTTCAAATATGAATATATCAACAAGTAACAGCAATTGTAATTTAGTAAATTAATAAAATGCAAAACCTTCATGGTGTTTTTATTTTTTATTACAGTATATATAGGGTACTGGCAAGTAACAATATTAGCATTGCCTATTTCTAAATTTAATTTATTTCATAATTCACAAGAGATAGCAATCTGTGCGTAACCGACTCACTTTACATTAATTATCTGTACGTTAATTAGCATTTTATAATCTGTTAAGACAAATGCACGGCGGAGTGCAACTTGCCGGAAACTATTTACACATATTTAAGAGCAATCCAATTTTATTTCGACACTATTTATGAAATAATTTTGTGAACTGTTAATTTATTAACAAATATTTTAAGGCTCGCCACCTAGTACACCACTGAACGGAAAAATACGACGAAATATGGGTGCACTTGTACCTCTGCCTAACCCTTCGAGGCATACGTACGTGAGGGTATGAGATATTATTACTTTATGCGAGTAATAGCTATGGCAAATGTTTTTTTCTAATTGACATTAGATTCTAATGAAAATTATTTAACATAAGACACTTTTTTTGAAAAATACTTTAACTTAGTACCAAGTACTCAAGACTAGGTCGCGCAATGTCCACCTAACGAAACTGGAACAAGTGAATGTTTGTTTAGATTTATGGTGCATACAACATCTTACAGACGTAACCAAAGTTAAATCTTTTCCTTATCTACCGTTCAAGTCAATATAAATTGTAAAAATTATGGACATATAGTATAATGTTCAAAAATAATGTTGATACTTATAAAATCTTGTTATATTGAGGTGACCATCCACATATAATTTTAAAGTATGCTCAGGGCCTATAGACAAAGTCACATTCAATTAGCGATATCGCTAGTAGAAACATCTAAAATGTACGAAACTTTCATATATTTTAGCTAGTAGACCATATGACAATTCTAAAATTTATATCAGTCATATATTTTGGACTTTCCGATTAGCGATATCGCTAATCAAATGTGACTTTGACTAGGTCTGCAGTGAAGCCAACAATTATTGTATATTTATAGTCGGCTATCCCGAAAAATCCATTCGGCAATGATGTTAATAAATCAGATAATTATATAGAATATGGCTGTCATCTTCTCAACAGTCATATTGAATATGTAATGTCCTTCAGCGAACCAAAACACATCCCGTATAAAAGACTTCAACGCGTTCATTAACAAAAGCGTTCTTTTTAAATTCGATTCATAGTCAATATTTTCCAATTTTTTATTCCAAAACTTGTTCTGTAAATTTGCTTTTTTATATTTTAAAGTATAAAAAATCGAAAGAAAAAGCCAAAACAAAAGTCCATCGTTTTAATTGTATGTATATAAATTTCTTATAGAATGATAAGATTCAATTTGTCTTGAATTTCGTGACATAACAGGCGACTTTTAAATTATTTTTCTATAGTTCTTCCTTCAAATTGATAAGCTGTTCAACGAGTAACTTATATTATTCTATTTTTAAATATTTAACTAAAACGTTCGCTGCTTAACGTAATGTCGTAACTCGCTAAACTTTAAATACCAGCTTTATGAAAGGTCAGGCGTTAGTCCGCAACCTGTCCATCCTTCGAAGTTAAGAAATCAAATCAATAATATTATGATTAACAACTGCATACATACCGAATTCTTTACTAAAATATGCATATAAAAATTGCATTAGTGGTTAAGATATGCTAATCTTTTTCTTAAGCACACCTTCGGGGCAATAATTCTAGCTTTTTATTTAATACTAGCCATACCCTTGCGTTGGAATGACTTAAGGATCACGTTCAATTGAAACACCAATAGATTCCGATTAAAGAATAATTTATATGTAATTCTCTAAGTCTTTCCTTTTATCACTTTTTAAATCCTTTATTAATAATAATAAATAAAAACATACTAAACGCTTGTATTCTCCGTAGTGCTGCCGTTTGTTTTTCTGTCCTTTGATGTGATAGGTAGCGAACCTATCGCCATGTCGGGTATGAATCCCAAACTCCGGGTTGATTTTGGGTGAAAAAAATTCAAATAGAAATTTTGTCCCGACCAGGGATTCGAATCCATTATTACTCAATTGTTATATTATGTTAAATTTAATAATCAGTTTGAAATAATTTCAAATGTATTAATAATAAAAATGTTGCAATATTGTATTTCTTATAAGACCTTGCAATCGATACATTCCAAAAACCTGAAACCTTACAAAGCCTTCTATTGCTGTGATCGTATGCCCCAAAAACATTACCAGACCAAAGAGGTTGTGTAATTAAAATTCACAAAACGGTGTCGAATATCTCTGCGCTTCTTAAATTCGATTACGAAATGTAACCAAGTGCAATGTAACTTTATAGTACCTAAATATATATGAATTATAAATATTGAAGAAAAAAACGCTATATACGGTACCGCTGCAACGCTGGGATCCCGGGTTCGATTCCCGGGTCGGGAAAAATTGATATTGGCTTTTTTTCAACTTGATATCAGCCCGGAGTTTGGAATTTGTGCCCGATATGGCGATAGGCTAGCCCCCTATCATATTATGGGACGGAAAAACATATGGCGAAATGTGGGTGCACTAGGTTCACCTCTGCCTACCCCTTCGGGGAATACGGGCGTGAGATATGAAGACTTTCATTTTCAAATTTCAAGGCTGGTTACAAAAAATCAAACTGAGTAAATTATTATACGGTTATTACGGTTAATATAATTATAATACGGTGGAAAGCCACATTTTTGACATTAATAAAGGTAATTTTTGGCAATTTAATAATTAAAGAAAACACACATATTATATAATTTAACATTGTATTGTGTAATGTCAGCGAAATATGGATGCACTGTTGCACCCCTGCTTAACCCTTCGGAGAACACAGCGTGAGGTAGCGCTGCTGAACAAATTCAATCGGGATAATAAATTATTAATTTGAAAGTTAAAATATAAAGCCAATGGTAAAATAGCTGTCTCTAAATTTAAAAAAAGCATGTTTGATAAAAGGCGGCAACTGCTCGCTCACGTTCAATTGACGTCAGAACGAACGGAATGCAGTATTAAATAATGTTTATATTATTTTGCATATTAAGGCGGCGCGTTATAATTACGCGACCGTTGACGCTGGACTGGTTTCGATGATATATAATATATATAAAGAAATTGTTATATTTTAAAAATGTCTGCTTGCTCATAAAAATTGCTAACAGTACACTAAAGCAAATTTAGTGATGCAATTTACAGATGCTATTTAGTTTTAAAAGTATATAAATACCAATGAAGAAATGACAGACAAACACGTAACATGTAAAACATTTCAATAATGCTATAATTTAAAAAAGTAATTTGAAAAAAGATTTTTTCTATTAAAAAGCGTTTACTGTATCGATGTACAAAGTAAAAACATCACAGGAATTTTATGTAAATTCGTTAATGTCTATTTATTCTTTATTCAAGAGCAAATATTATGTAATAAATAATGCTGCAAAAACATCGAGATACAAGTAAGAATAGAGCAACATTGTTCATTTTTAATGTAGTTTGAAAATGACAAAACAAATTTATGTTGCAAAGGTGTGACAGGATCGTACCAAATGGAAATCCATAATCTCTGCCTACCTCTCTAGGTTACGGGCGTGAGCGCATATTTATGTAAAGCTACATTTTCATTCAGTTGCTTGCTAGCTCTTAAGCATCAAAGTGAACTGGGGAATATTATTTACCATTACAAGCAATTTAGCGCTGTATGTTTTAATTTTTATTAAGTTTTAAGCATAAACCAAATGGAACAAGACTTCCTTGAAGCTTCTCTATTACAATATTTCTCGATAAACTAAAAGGACGTCTATTGAATGATATATCTAAATGCTCACTTCACTTTCACTCACAAGTACTATTAATGCCCTGTTGCTTCAACACCGCAGTATATTTTGTTTTACAATCAGACAAAATCTGTCTCATTAACTTTCGATACGTTGGCGAATTAAATAATTTCTACTTCCGATATACGTGGCACAATTAGATGCAGAATTCCGTTACATAATAACTTCTCTTAAATGCAATAAAGTAATTGATTAACATTTAAATAAATTATTAAAATGTATCCTAAAATTTATATACACACAAAGGTTTGATTGAAATTTATTGATATTTTATTAGAATAATATTATTATACATTATTTAAGTAACTTTGTGTACTTTTAAGTACTTTAATTTTTTTTAACATCTCCATATGTATTATAACATGAAGTCTCTTTCAAATTCATGAAAGATATATTAAAATAAATAAGAGTACATTTATTAGTCACGTAAATCTTAGTGAGCAATATGTTTTTGACAGCTGTAATTGTATTTTTATTTATTTATGAAAGAAAAATATTTACATAGATTCTTAAGACTTATGTAACTTCCTAGCCGGTTCCATTTTACCACATCATCGCGAAAGAAATATGTAACTGTAAAAGGAAAATATGTATGCTTTATCATTTTATGTAAGCTTAGTTGAAATTGTATCAAACCATCGTGTTAAAGATGAGACTACATTTTTATTAGCATTTTATGTCATTACGTTCGTAAACCGCAATTTTCAACAGAGAGATTCTTTGTTTTGTACATAACTAACTGTGGACTAAGTTTCGCTCTATAATAAACACTTTGATAATTTTTTTTTCGAAAAGAATTTATGTAAAGATCGTATAACGAAAGGAAGTATAATGTGCCTAGAAATTAAACGTCAAATTTTCAGTGATTTCTTTAACTTATAATGTGCCTAGACCAATCACAAAGTGCCGACTCTCACAATCTGCCTGTGCTTTATAAATCTGGGTAATACAGTACAGATAAAAGATAAAAATGTTACGATTCTATAAGCATGTAACTCGTTATCGCATCGCCTCTATTGCGTCCGATAATTACTTCGTTGTGTACGTAATAAATAATAGCGAATGAAACTGGGCTAGCGGCGTGATTGATGCATTAGTTACATATTAGTGTTGTGAACTGCAAGCAATGTAGCGCTTACAAAAAGCGACTATAAACTTATTACTGATAGACTCTAGTAGTGGTGCTTTCTAGAAACTCGCTTTTTTGTGGTATACGTACATATTTTATCTCATTATTTTAGTTACATTTATTATTTAAGAATCGTATATTTGAAATGAACTATCAAAGCGATTTATACTTTTTGATCACAAAGTATTTAACCTCCTTATAAAAAAAAGCTTGAAGGCAGAAACATTTTTTTGTATTCTAGAATTAAATAGAAGACATAGGAAAAAAATTAAATGCGATGCTAGAAAATGATACTTTCTTTCGCTATATTTTAATGGACATAGAGTATCTAAGTATAAGAACATTTTAAACATGTTTCCAACAAAGTTTAATCTAAATGACTCATTTAATTCAAACCAGAATTAAAATGGACATTTCAATATATTTGGCACTTGTTAAAAATATGTTAAAAAATTAATATTTTTTCTACTTCCTTACGTTCGTTAATATTTACTGTAGTAAACAGATGCGTAATTACGTGTGTTTGCTGGCGTTGTTTTTTCAGGACAGACGCAATGATGTAGCGAGCGGTCCGCTAAATACGCCTTCGTAATGACAGTGCTGTTACGACGGACGTAACTTTATTGGCACACGTGTATAAGATCGCCCTGTGACGTCAGAAATTAGTATATTACTTTCACGTCATGAGTGTCAGGTTTTATATTGGTCGCGTACTATAGCGTCGCGTTGCACCGCGTCACTCACCCATAACGGGTTAACTGAACAAGTCATATATAAATTTTCTCTGTTTGTTTATCATTTACTTACTTTTCTTCGTCTTCGTATAATTTTGCAATTAACAATATAAGATCCCGTTCAATCTGCTTTCAATATTTTTCGATATTATCCTCTCTTCAATCCGCATCTATCTGCTTTTATCCACTTTCAATCTTTTTTTAAAAGCTGGTACACTTTTTGCCTGAAAAACCATACTATAGACTTTATGAAATACTTTAAATATCCGTATGTGTTTTAATTGAAATCTAGGCTATTGGTTTTATCGAGTGTTGCGTGTAATCTAAATTTCATAGTCACGCAAATAACTGTCATTTCTCAAAGTAAATAGTATCGTTTACTTATAATAGATTATCACTAAGACTTTATGTGTTTTATCACGCTCCTAATGGCTTGACGTGGTCATCAAAGTTAGGAAATATTTAAATTTGAGGGCATTACTGTGACCAAGACGAAATCAATTCACAAAACAAACGTTAGAAACGTAGTAATGTATGTAGAGTAAACATTCTAGTTCTATTGATTAAAATTAAAAATATCGTAGCTATACCTTGTTTTGGAAGCATAGAGATAAAGCACTAATTAAATACGCGTACGACATAGAGACGTTTAAGTCGACCTGGTACTTGATTGACTACTAAAAGAATCTGAAGAAATATACCGTGACAATCATTCCACCAGAAATTGTGGTGACGAGAACGTTAGAAAGAGATAAACTGACCTCAAAACGAGAAAAGGCACAGGAAAAGGGAAAGAAGATCAGAACTGACTTATCAACTGTCATAACTGTTGGAACTCGCAACTATAAAATTTCATTCGAAACTCTTTGGACAGGAAGGTTTGATGGACCTTTTCATTTCTCTGTAATCTATACCCTATACTCTATGCTCTATGCTCTATGCTCACTCCGATTGACTGAGATTGTCCATTATTATAGGGATAGGGACCATGTTCACTTGGCATTAGACCGCGATCATTTGTTGACGGGATACGAATTACGTAAACTGTCATTGCGCAGTATTACTGTATTACGACAATCGTCACTAATAGTTAATTAAACTCGATCGAGGCCTTTATTTCAACATTTTCTATAGCGAAATAATAAAGTATTATATTCTTTTTTTATTTTCGAAATACCGGTACTGTACATTTCATCTTTAAAATCAAAGCAGGATGTAAATAAAGAAACTCGTTAATTTCATTCCGATCATGTATTCCTCTAGCGAAACTCCAAAATAAACTCAACTCTTACTTACTTTTACTCTTCAACGGACGTGGTCAATTTTTTATAGTCCTAGACTATATATTTTTTCGAATTAATTATACAGTCTATTTAATTTTCTCAGATATCAAATTGCTATTTATTTATTTCACAATTTCATCAGCTGGTCACCAACACCAACTGTTAGTTTTTTTTTAATTAAAAAAATAACTATGCAATTTTTTATATGATGAGGAAAAGAGACGATAGAATTATGACATAGGGTACACACAGTTACAGGACATCAGGACAATTTGGTATTGGATTTTTTTACTCTTTTTTTTAAATACATTTACAAAAACACAAAATTTTGACATTTAAAAATTAGAATATATCCAAAATCCTTATTAAACATTACGATTGCGAATAAAAATTAGTTTTAAATTACACTAATTAACAAAAAATGTTTGCCATATCCGAAATTTTACGTAACTCTTCCGTTTTTTAATGTAATTGAACACAACACAAATTAAGTTAACAAGTCAAACGGTAGCCGGAGCTGGAATTAATTAACAATTTTGTAATTCCACGTGCCTTGGATACTTTTTAATAATTTATTATAATCATTTACGTAATTCGACGTAACGATGTTAGTTATTTACACTAAGATACTTCAACCTGAGACCTCAGCGTTTCAGCCGTACATACAGTAACACCAATGAGGCAGTTGTATTACCGTATTCGAATCCCGGATCGGGAAAAATCGCATTTTCAAGTCAATATTAGTCCGGAGTTTGTGTCTGATATGGCGATAGGTGCGCCACCTATCACATCATGGGATAGAAAAGTTTACGTCGAAAAAAATCCCTAATTGATTTACATATATACCGTTACATATAAACCATTAAGATCCGTTGTATAGTTAAAAAAGTCTAAGCTTACAGACACCGGGAAGCTTTTATTTATACTATGTAACGAAAATGGTTTTCTATCACTTTTTCTACATTTAAATAAAATAAAACCAAATTCATTATATTCATTATACCATTGCCCATTTCATTATCAAATTTGATACGTAGAAACAAAACCGATCGACTTTCACCACACAACAATCACCGCTGGCCAACAGCGCGGCGAGGCCGTGCTAACACGAGAGATGTAATTGAAGATATTACGTAACTATAAAAACATGTGCTTTAGTTTATACTTTCTTAAAACCAAGGGCTCAATACATCCTTAAACTACAATTTAGGATCAGCTGTTAAATGCAAATTGTTTGCGTTTATTTGGAATATTTCTTTTGTTTAAATGATACTTTCCGTTTCTCACACTGAATTACTCTAATTCTTTATTTTAAAAAGTTGGCATATGTTGAAACAATTATTGAAGAAAGAGAAATATTACAATTTTTTTTAAAAAAGTCAGTGGCAGTGATTTTAGAGGACGTCCCAATTTATATCAATCACATTAATGACATTAAAAAAAAACAATATAAGGCGTACCCGTATCAGTATGAATGTATGTTAAAATAAGTATGAGGTGCGCCAGGATTGCGTCAAATAAAAATCCGTAATCTCTGCCTACCTCTCTGAGTTCTTATCATGAGCGCATTTTATAAAGTTTTACTCATATCATGTTAAATATTTTTTTATTCAAATAAACTTCATTAATTAGAAAAACACTCCCATATGAAAACGTAAAGCTCTCATGAGGGATCGTGTGAAATAGATTCTGTACGGGTAAGGTAAAACGGGTAGCACAATCAACAACATTAAAGTTCAATGCTTCACTTTCTGTCTCACTACAGCTCTCATTCTAGCTTGTCTTGCGGAAGCGCATAAAGGTACTCTTACACTAAGCCTATCCTACAAATAAACAATTCGAACGATGGAACTTTCCAAAACATTCCGAAATCAAAATGAAACATTCCGATTGTTTTAACGGTAATTTCAAGCTACTGAATTAATCCTTCCATTAATCAAAGCCAAATATGTATACATATATATCTCCCCTGGATAGACCGATTTATATGTAATTTCATACATGTGTGAACTGCCTAATTACTACCTACCCCTCAGGAAAACACAGGCTTGATGTTTTCGTTTGTGTTTGAGTAAATAAAGTAAGATATAGAGAAATATGTAACATAAATTATATTAACATTTAAATATAACGCAAGTGTATATTCAACTTTACTCGTTAATAAGAATTTCCATTCAAATACCTCGCTGTAATACCCTGAATTCATTTCTAATCATCTAGTAATGAAGCCTGTGAAAATTTTTGTACCTTATGTCATTAACATTCGCGGAAAAGCAAATGTATGTTCTTAGTACCAATATCAGCAAAAATCTTTGTTCAAATTGGTTTTAATTACTATTATAGTAAAATGGTATTTGTTTCTTCTAGAAATAGAGTTCAAACTAACTCTTTATAATATTAACTCACG
This sequence comes from Papilio aristodemus, assembly GCA_016277805.2. Classification (NCBI taxonomy): domain Eukaryota; kingdom Metazoa; phylum Arthropoda; class Insecta; order Lepidoptera; family Papilionidae; genus Papilio; species Papilio aristodemus. The sequence continues at coordinate 1,504,559 of JAABKM020000018.1, read as the reverse complement.
TGTAATTGAAATATGATTTGTAAATAAATAAATATGCACTCACGTCCGTAACACAGAGGAGTAAGCAGAGATTATGTATGCGAGTATGATTTTTAACTTGTTTAATTAAGACGAAATCTTTTCTTAACATTTATTATACATGTAACGGACTCTGTTAAGTTTTATCTTCGTCAATTTACAAACGTCAGATTAAACTCTCACTTTGCATAGTCATATGCATATATGCATTCTGGTAAAAATTAAATTTAGAAAAACGTTAAGTATAATATATTTGTGTTACAATTTATACTATTATTACATGAGAAGCGAAAACTGCAAGATTACCAGCGCTCCAGTTTGCCACAGGTGGAACTAATTTGGAATGGCGTCACAGCAACCTTGCCACATATATAATATAGTGTGACTATACATTTTTAACTTTTGACAGGACATAATGAATATGTAAAAGTACAATATAGATATACATATAAAAGTATAATCGCCAGTTACATTATTTAATTATTTTCAAAATTATATATAGTTGAAATAATGCGTGGTATTTTTATGTAATCTGTACATGCCTTTTAATGACATATAGAACGATTATTGTTGCCTGTTGGCTCGTATTAATTTTCAAAAGAAAATAAAAATTAAATTATTCATGTCCAAAGTAATAGTTTTTTAGAATATATAACGATGAATTGAAACGATTAAATAATTAATCTAATTTAATTTAGGCGATGTAAGAAGTACCCGTAACCAACGAGCGTTTATGCGTCTATGTATAGATGTAGATGAAACGAGAGAGATGTACCAGGATCGTACCAAATGGAAATCCATAATCTCTGCCTACCCCTTTGGGTTACGGGCGTGAGAGCATATTTATTTATTTATTTAAATTTAAAGGAATTTGCCTATATACTGAAACGGATCATATTTTAATTGCTTAGTTACTACTTATTCGATAGCTTTGATCAAAAATAATAGTCCGCTCTATTTAGGTCATTCAATCTTTAGTATTTTGAGAAGTCTATAATTTCTTAAACTCTATTCCACTTTCAATATTAACCAAAATCAAAATTTAAACTTGTCCTCCGAAGTTAGACATGCTTGGACACCACAAACAAGAGATATTATAAAATGTAAAAGTCTAAATTTCAACTCTTAAGGTCGAAAATTGTACAGAAAATTCACGTTACAATGTATGACGCAATACATTTTGATATTTGTATTGTTAACGCCTTGATGCTTCTGTTTCATGTAATAAGATTGTTTGATTTGGACTTAATTTGATATAACGATGTTTTCCTATTGAAAATCAACTCATTTTTTTCTAACGTTATTCTCACTTATTCCAATTGTTACAATTATAGCATATAAAACCAGCAGCGGGACCCAGCTTCGTCCGGGCAGAGATTTGATATATTCTGTTAGTCGCTGATAGAAGTGTTTGAATTTTTTTTATACTATAAGGTGGCAAACGGACAAGTGGTACACCTAACGGTGACCGATGTCCATAGACACCTGCAACA
>JAABKM020000018.1:1379543-1389840 GCA_016277805.2 Papilio aristodemus | reverse complement strand
GTAACGTGCTTACAGATGTATATCTGTATTAAACCTCAGTTCTAATTCGCAGACCACGGACATGTGGTAAGTTATGTTGCATCGAACAATTTTTATATATAACGGACGAAAAAAATAACAAGTGACCTAGATGGCGCTACTGTATTAAATTTAGAGTAGAGACTAGGTGGCGCTACTAGTGTTTTAGAACGCATTATAGATATTTATACAACTTAAGTTCTTAAAAAAAGTTTTGTGTCTACCCTTTTCATTTCATTAACATTTTACATTTCAAAGTAAAACTTATTAACTAGAGATTTCAGCTTCTAACCTGGAACAGGGTTAGCTTGTTGACTTACATTTATTTAAAATGATATCATCCCCTTAATCCGCATCACTTAGATTATGCGACACATTTATGTGCGTCCTGATTAATTTACAGTCCGCACGCAGTCGGTTCCAAAAAGAAATATCCAGCGAGGAAGTTGTGATAAAGTGCTTTGACTCTGTAACTTCCGTTGCTGATTAACGCAGAAAATAATTTATGGTCCTTTTTGTTTGTGTTGCATAAATTAGTTTTATTATATTACTCTATTCGATAATAGAAGCCGTATTTTTCTTGCTTTTGGAAAATTTATCGTAGCTCTATTATTGTCCAAATCAGTAATTTAGAAAGAACGATATTGAATGTGAACGTAATAAATGACACTGTTGCAATCTTTATCAGATAATCAGTAAATCTTTTGAATTGTCTACCAATGTTTAATGCCTTTATCTAGACGGCGTTTCAACTTTTCTGAAGTTTTTGGGATTTATCATTCAAATGTGTAGTTGAACTTGGTGCGATATACTTTATAGTGAAACATTAAAAGTTTTCGGCGGTTAGCACTTGTGGCGGAAAGCGCGTCCACAGTTGGTCCTAGTTAAGTTATTTACGAGCATTCACTTACTAACTTCACAGTCCTATTATGTAATTGAATAAATATATAAATGTCTCATCTCACGTTTCGCGGGGTTCGGTGTTTTGTACCGACAAGATTCATACCTTTCGGAGTTCCTTCAACTTGGTGAGTGGGCTTGCTTCGCGCGTTAAATAATTTCATTGATTATGTAATTTTTAAATTGTTGTCTGTAGATGTCGTTTTAGAAAATTTATATAGTATATTATTATTATATTAAATAGTTTATTTACTTAGTGGATGCACTAGTTACACCTCTGCCTACCCTTTCGGGGAATATAGGCGTGAGATATGTTTTTTGCTACGTATTTAAAAAAATCTTGTGCATAGATAATTTATAAAATGATTAATAAACAATATTTAGTTATGTTGAATGAATACCGCATGGTGCCCTCTCATCCTGAATTAATATGTATTACTTTAGTGTAGTTCTACATGAATTAATTAGATAATAAAATAATTATAACCAAGTCGTACGGGTCTTGTTATATCGTTGCTATATTCTCTGAATAGACTTTGAAGCGTATATTAAATTTAAAGGGATATCATTCTGCCTTTATGATACCGATTTTTAACCTTTTTTCGGGTAAATGAGGGTTGAATGTTAGTATTACATATTTAGAATAACTTAAGCACTGAACGAAAATATTCCTTGCTCTTTAGGCGGATACGGTCTATACGTTGAATCATACACGTTCTATTTATTTAGTGTCTGCAGTAGCATGCAGTTTTATTTCTATTTACTTTTAAAGTTGCTATTAAAAAATTTTATTAAAAATTAACTGCCTCGGTGGCGCAGGTGTATTAAGGTACGGCTGCATCGCTGAGGTCTCAGGTTAGAATCCCCGGTCGGGTAAAATTATATTGGATTTTTTCAATACGATATCAGCCCGGAGTTTGAAAGTTGTGCCTGATATGAAGATAGGCTCGCCCCCTATCACATTATGGGATGGCATAACATACGGGTAAATGTGCGTGAGGTATGTTTTTTCTTAAATTACTAATGTTAGGTATGAAATAGAATATCAAGCACATTATTTTTCCTTCAATTTATTGCGTGTAAGTTTGCTTCAGTTGTTGAGATAACCTTTGACAAATTGATGTTATAAAAACAGCCTCATCTTGAAACGCTACACTCATCAATCCATCAAATGTCTAGGATAAAAGAAATACGCTTTCAATCTTTTTTCTTTCCATTATAATAAATGGAATCTATATGTTACAAATTGTAACATCATAAAACAAGATAACGGAAACAAAATATTGAGACATAAATTATAAATAATATATTTGATGTTAATATTAAAAACTACATGTTTAAACAAAAAAAATAGAAATATTTTATTTATATTTAGTGTCAATAGAATCATCTTTTATTATTTTAGTTTCTCAGCTTATCATCTTTGTGACCCAAAATCAGAGTAAAAATTGTCTACCTCAAGTAGACTAGAACGGGAAATGTTTTTATGAAATAGAAATTTTTATTACATACCCGGCATACCCGTTCATGCGTTTTTGCGATGTTTAAACAAAAATGCAGTTTTTATACCTCAAAAATATTTTTTCTTCAAAATCCTTCCCGGGGATTACCTGACAATGTCCCGAATTTTCACGGCAATTGGATGTATGGTTTTTTAATCTATTGAGTAGATAGGGACAAACATTCATTCTTATGTAGATGTATTCAGCGGTTGTTAAAAAAAGTTGTCAAATAAATGCTATATAAGCAAATAGAAACTGTTTTAAAATTTCCCCGGAAGCATAACTCTTTTAAGTAGTAAAAGAATTTTCCTCCAACGATCAATTCGAAAGGCGATTGTATTGTTATTGGATTGTAGAACTCCACATCGAGATCGCTTTTGATCTTACTCTTGTTATTTTTATTAGCAAGAGAATACGACATAATAGAAAAGGGGTTTACAATATTCTGTTTTCCCTCTATTATCGGTGAAACAAAATACTCTTTTTGCGTTTGTTTAAAAAATATTTACTGCATTCATTGCGTTATTACATCCAAATTATCTTTATATCCGTTTGATTTACAATTAAATCCAATAGATGGCGTTTCCATCAGATCGAAAGAGATATTTTTTTTTAATTTCTTAATTAAATATTTTTTTTTACTTACAGATCGAATGGTATTGTTTGCATTTCGCTGTATTTATCGTATTATTATTACTATTACTACAATACATTAACACATACACGATGATAAATTTGGTGATTTATTAACTTTGTTTTTAAACAAATACAAATCCTTAGGTCATTGAAGCTTAAAAACTAGCAAGCCAGTGAACGTGGTGAGCTGATGGGTCCACCTACCAAGTAAAATATCTCTATGGTATATGCGTGTAATATATCATGGGTAGTAACAATGATACGGAAGCCGGGAACAGATAGGCTAAAATAAAGTGCACGATATCCACATGAAATCTCTTTAACGAAACAAAACATCATTTTGTCAACAATGTTAACTTGGCAAACAAAAGCTGAAAGACTTCACGACCATGCGCCGTCAACGAGGTCTTTTAGAGTTAGCAATTAATGGAACAAAGCGGGTGAGAGGTAAAACCTCTAATGCCCGAACCGCTATCAGACATTGTCTCCGTTAATTTAGAAGGAAGTGCTTGTGGTATTTAATGACAGGGAGCGTTTTGTGACCCACTTTGTGATGGTAAGAAAAGAGTTACATCTGTAATGTATGTACATTACAGATGTAACACTTTTCTTCTCATGGGTCGATATACGACAAAAGTACGTAAAAGAAGCAATCCGCATTCACGGCAACGACCTACTGATTTCATCAACATCTTTTATTCTTTGTTTCATTTATATTTCTACTTTTTTAAAACATACATTTCATTCGAATATCTTGTCACAAAATTAATATATATTCATTCTTTACATAAATAAGAAATGAAAGCTCTTACTTTCTGTTTAAAGTAAAAAAAATTGTAATAGACAATAATAATAAATAAATTTTATGGAAAAATAAAATAGAATATTTCCGGTTTCCTTTTACTGTTAATTTCTATTCAACTTTCTTAATTAATAAAATGTTATGAGACCTTCGGAAAATTGTTTCTTTTGACGAATTTCCTTTGATTTCATAAATTTCGATGAATAAATATAAATTACTCATATTTTTTTTCTTTTTCATTAGAAATACGTTTCTAGGCGAAGGAAAATTATACAAATATTCGACCTGAATAAATTATTATTTGTTTTAAACCATCGAAAATTTAATTTTCCGCTTCGATATGATTTGGGTTAGATCTATTAGATGGTCCATTTGTTTTTGTTCATTTTAAGACAAAAGGCTACATGTCTGTTGTAGGTTCGTGGCGTCTCAACAACGTTTTAGAAAGGTACACTATGAGTTAGACCTTTTTATCTATTTCATATGGAGGTTGGCTTTTAGGATTCTTTTTCTCTAAGCACGTGCTAACCTATTTGCTTTATGACTAAGGGTCTAACTCAGCTCATATAAAATATATCCGAACATTGACCAAATGTGGCTTGTATAAAAATAAATAAAAGAAATAAACAAAACAAAATATTAATGTGCTGTACTCCAAGCCAGATGTTGTTTGAAAGAAAACTACTTTCTACAAATATACTGAAATGGGTAAACACAATACGGGTTCTAGATGTATATCTTGTACGTATACAACTTTTAACACAGTGTAATTCGAGAAAACATGAAATTCGTGCAGGAAAAGGAATTTATGAGGCGTTCCACTTGGGTCACAAGCCATTCTAATAAAATTTTACTTTCTCCAGACCGTATTACGAGCTACGAGAATAAATAAAACTACATTGACTTTAGTTGTACTAAAATAATTAAAAGCAAATGAGTACTATTTATGTAGAATGACAATAGAGGCACTGCAAAAAAAAACTGTCGACCTTTAAACAAGATATAACGTATTTAAATTGATAGATTCATTTGTGCCTTTCATGAATTGTCAGCTTAGAGAAATTTAACCTCATAATAAGATATGATATTTCTTGTACGAAATTTATTATATACTTCTATTAAATATAGAATACGCATACATTAGTTTCTTTTGACGCTATTGTGAGTTGTGACAATAGTTGAATGGTGAATTCAAACTCACGGGTATGTTGTGCATATGCCAAAGTCTGTACTCTAAAAAAAGCAGGTTTTATAGCTTTTAATAAATATTTTTTTTTACAATAAACTTTTGAACATAATTTTAATTTATTAGTTGCCGTTTCTAATTTTTAATTCATACTTGGCGTATAGTTTTCCATTAAGGAAATTTAACTGAAGTTGTGTAACTCAAGCCAATCGTGTACATAGTGAGAATTTGTAAAGCCGCTGTATACGTAGTTTCTTGTTAACTTCAAGAAAATTGACTTAGCGAATACGGCCACGTTGATTCACTCCAACCTGGGTAAAGGGAAAATTAAATGACTTTGTGGAAATTGTTTTATTTACTTCGACGAACGTACACTAGTATACGTATTAATTTAAATTAATTTAAAAAGTTTAATTAATCAATAAAGTCAGACAATGACAACAAAACAATAACATTACGATTGTTCTTTCTGGGGTAGGCAAAAGTGCAACTAGTGAACCCACTTTTCACCAATAGAAGACGAGAAAAACCCAAAATCACTGCGGTTCGATCCAGGATTCGAACTCAAGCCTTCAGCAATGCCGTCGAATCGTAAAACAACTGCACCATTGATGCTATTATTCTAATGTTGATATTTAAAAAAGTCTTATAATGAGAAAGAAAAGTCTACATTTTAGATTTTAGATCTATAAAAGAATATTTTTTTAATGATATTGAAACTCATCCGAAATTATATTCATTAAAAATGCATCAAATGCATCATTAAAAAAGTTCTTTGTCGTTAGTTTTTCCTTAGTCTTCGTTTGAACACAAATCAGTGTTTAAATGCAACATCACGTCTCTCGTGTCGCTTTATCGTTGCAAGTAAACTTTATTAAAATTGCAAACTTATTATAGATGCATGAACATAAAGTATTGTCATGTTAAGCTAGCCCGTTTAAAACCAAATTTTATATAAGTATTTTAATCGGTGGCACAGTAACGCTGAGCTTTCGGGTTCTATTATTCGCTATTATTAGAATATAACTCGAATTCCCAAATGTCTTATACGATTTTACCATTACACAGTAAAGAAAAAAAGTATCCATTGATAACTGCAGAAATGAGGGTAGTCAAAGGTGCAACTTATGCATTCAATTTTCACCGTATGAATTCGTTCCATGATGTGTTAAAGGCCTATCGACATATTGTGCACAAGTACAAGACTCCAGATTGATATTGAATTGTATATAACCTAATAATAATTTAATATAGTATATCTGTATATTATAATCATATTGTTAAATCTATTCTGAGCTTAGTTTAGCTTCTACTAGCAAGCTTAATACACTTAGCTTTTAACCCACGTTGTATAAAAACCACTAATACTAATGTTAAGATAAGGCATGTTAAACGCAGCGCGCGTATAATGTGCCGCGATTTTCAGGCTTTATCTGAAAGTGAATTTATATATATTTCGCTGTAAAATAAATACAGAGAAATGTTTTTCCAGGAAGTAAAAATAGCTTTACTTGAGAGTGACATGATAATCTCTCCATTTTCGATGAGTCATAACGTAAAATAATTTTTTTTTAATTTATATTTTTATTCCACCATAAAGCAATCATGACTGCAATCTAATCTTTCGGCGAGTAATAATAAACTATAATATTAATGTTTTGATGTTACAAATTCAGGCGTTATAATTGTACCTTTATTGAAAAAGATGGCACAGCTAGTTTTATAAATTACTTTGTACTGTAACCTTTTTTAGTTTGTATAATCTGTAATTTATTCGTCCGACTATTGTTCCGAGGTTATGTAACTGAAGACCAAAGTCACTTATCGTATGTACGTAAAAGATACGTTTATTTGATTGACGCGCAGTGAACACATTTAAATATTTTTTATTTAGAAACCGAAAACATTCAGATCTTTCATACAAGTTTCAGACCTCCCAAAGGCCTAAAACTTGTCACCACGAATACCGAAGTACGCAAACGTGTGTTAAGCCTTTTATATATTTAGTTAATAATATCTCACGAAAGTTTAAATAATTTTAATATTAGCTGTATTACAAAATTATCTTTGAAACGATTATTTTATAAATACGAATATTTAAATGTACCCAACCTTACAACTGAAGCACGCGCTTACAAACAATGAAACGCTTAGTGAACCCGAAAATAATGGAACATGGACCTCACTTGAGACGACGGTTTAAACACTCGAAATTAAAACAGTGGCGGAGAGTTTTCTAGGCCATGTTGATTTCTACTACGTGAATGAACAAGAAAAATATTTATATTTTAAAGTAAATTGAAATATTACTCGATCACAATGCCACTTTACGTAAGGAGGAAATATAATAGAAAAAAGTGATATTTGGATTTTTTCAACTAAATATCAGCCCGGAGATTGTGTCCTATATGGCGATATTTCCGTCCCATAATTTGAAAAACTCGCCTATCAAACCATGCGACGGAAAAACGTACGGCGAAATATTGGTGCACGAGTTGCACCTCTGCTTACACATTCGTGGAAACACTGGAGTGAGGTATATATTTTTATAATAAAAGTATGGCACACATAAAACACACTCTTCTTTTAAAGGTACCCGTGTTAAAATCTAAAAAACAAATACCAGAAACCGTAAGTTTTGAAACCTTGTGCTAAACATTTAACGCGAAATATATAATATTTATAATGAAACTAAAGATGGTAGAAAAAAGGAAGTTCACAATATATCTGTAAAAATTAACGAAATAGAAAAGAAAATTAAACCTCTACGTATATAGGTTACGAATAAATTAAATTAGAGTGTTGGCAGCGCGTCGCTCATATATCGTACTTTAATATGTCTTGATATTAACCTGCTTTAGCGGCTCACTGGTACAGAGTTTACATAGTACACGGATACATTAAGTAAACATATTTTATAATATCTAGTTATACCCCGATGTACCCATTGTGATTCGTAGTTGAAATAAAATTAGATGACTTTATTTTTAAATGATTATAGAAGAAGGACATGGCATATATTGATTTTTACCAATACGTGATTTTAAAAAAGGCATTCCAAGAAAAACTTTTCATTGGTCCACCGCTTTGCTTTGCATCGCCACGCTATTGTATTCTTCTCACTATTGATACTAATTAATTTGTAAAATTAAATATAAACAACACGATTGGTATTTCCTGAGATTAATTCATTCATACGTCATTCGGTAAATGTTAGAAATTTCGTTTGGCTATTATATCACTCTCGTATGCTACCAAAGTTCTAGATTTTGTATGTATTTCAGAGTGTATACGATTATGCAGTCCTTGTTAACTGCAGTCATCGTTCGTCGCGCCACAAAGCTTGGGTCTGCTTTTAGCATATTGAGCAAATTTCCTCGTCGAGTGTCACAAGTTATTGAACACATTTATGAATATTAAACATCTGCAGTTTGCTACACTGTGCCCGATACGATTGGGAACATGTTCCAGCACTAAAACAATTTTATCTCACCTACAAACTGAACAAATAAGCACGGACGATGTTTGAGAGCAAATAGCGTGACCGTACTTACCAAAAAGTACTGAAACAAAACTTAATGAAAACATCAAAATGTCAGGGTTAGGTTAAATCGCTTCTCTATGTTTTTATTTACCATATAATTAGTTAAATCTTATTAATAGTATTTAAAAAAAATACGAAAAGCTCTAGTTGTGTCCTGTTTTTAACATAAAATGAACGTTGTCATTAATTTATGCTTAAACAGTTTCAGTAACGTATAATCTTTTCGAATGGATATAGAAATAAAAGTAAAAGATTTTGAAATAAAATTCACCAGAGAAATATTTGTAACGGAAGGAATAGTGCCAAGAAGTGCATTTCCATTTTATTTTTTTGTTTAGCGGTGCGGTAATAATCGGCATTGATATTGCGTAAGACAGGTATGGATTGCGCTCAATGTAGGTTAAAAGCTGCACTGAGCTTCCGAACAAGCTTTCTAATGCGTTTCTAAATACCTAGTTTCTTCTATTAAGAGTCGCGAAGCATTTACTAATGGTAGTGTTTTTAAAAAGTTTATTTCGTTCGCAGTATAATCACTGTCTTCAGTTTATTTATTTATAGGGGAATGTTTCAAGCAAGTGGCACACATAATGTTAAGTAACTATCTCAAATTTTGAAGTACTTAAACGATTAGAAGGAAGTGTATACATGCAATAGTAAAACGGTTGCATGATTACAATTGAAAATGCCTTCTTTCGACAGATTGGAGACACGTGCACGGTTGTATCTTTCACTTCACTTCCATAGATATGAGCAATTTCGTTCCCCGAAAACGAGTCTGTCATGCGTCAGGAACACAACTGTCGTACAAAAGTGATACATTAGTCATATAGCAGATATTCACCGGCCATACATCACTTATATATCAAATTGTATATTAAGTTAAAATTATGCTATAATCACCAATCTGAACAAATGCTTGCATTCGTGCATGTATTATGCATGCCATGCGTGCATGCGTGCGATGCATGCACAAGGATGTGAGAGCGGTATTAAAATATTATCTTGGTACTAACGGCCATTCTATAAAATAATACAAGCTCGGAAAAAATCTGAAGGTGAAATTAAAAAGAATAATCTCAAATAATGAATCAGAAATACAAGCATTAGAGAAGAGCAAAATATGAAATCAACTGTCGGTGGTTTTTTATAACGTAGTATTCGATGAAAGCCTTAATGTTCTTTTTTAAAAATCCTGGCAGCATAGAAATCCATTACAGAACTACTTTTTATGAAAAAGCTATACCACACTGATTGCTATCTGCAAATGGAATGCACTTTTGCGGTTAGCATTCGTTATTGGCGATGTATCTTTAAAAAATGTGTGGAGTTGTTCGAGGAAATATTTCAATAGCAGAATAATATTGTGTATTGCAGAGGAAATTAAAAAAAAAAAAACACTACAGATCAAAATGAAATTTAAATTAAATATGATTTTTTGATTTAAATGTAATAATATAAAATTTAATTTTGACACAACTATTTTTGTCATAATTATAAGGTATGGCAGATTCGCGGATATGATGCTTCTGCACGTATCCTGGTGGCTTTGCTTTTGGACAAAACTGGGAATTATGACCGATTTAGGTTAGTAATACATATCGGCTATTTATGTAATTTGTACTATAATAATAAAACTGGAAATTTTGTTTCTTTAAATACGCTTATCTCTAAACATTATATTCAAATTTGAAAAATTCTTCTTGCCTTTG
>JAABKM020000018.1:1149414-1180034 GCA_016277805.2 Papilio aristodemus | reverse complement strand
TAATAATTTAATTCTGCATTATAAACGATTACCAGTATAAATTTATTTGGAACAGTGCAATGTTATATTAAATTTATTATTATTATTTGTATTTTAGAAGCGATAATATGGTCATTGTATCATCACCATATGTCTGTCTATTGGTTATTTCAACTCGAAATCAACCCGCGAGTGTGTAATTTGAGCCCGATATTGCGATAGGCTCGGCCCCTATCCCGGGACGGCAAAATGCATTGCATTTTTGCCCACCCCTTCGGCGGAGCACAGGCGTGAGGGATGTGACATAACCATAGAATAAAGTCAGTATTATCACTTTTGTTCTTTCTTAACTATTGGAATTTCTCATTTTCCTAGACAAATCTGTTAACAACAAAAATACAACGTAACTGAACTCTTGGTGATGATGAAGGCCGATGGAAAAAAACACGCCAATCGGTATTCCACTCGTACATCTGCAACCGTCTATGATAAAAAAACAAACACAATATGTATCTGCCTTAATAACGTTAAAGGTTACATTTCTTTATACAGGTGGTTCAATAACAATGCACTTTAAAATGTTGTGACATTTTTTTTTGTTCAAGTGATAGCGATCGCTTAGATATATTTTGACACTTGTTATCTATGCCCTCATAGCTCATAATAAAAACGCATTCACGTGTTGGCAGTATAGCTGTCCTAACAAAACTAACACTGAAACACTAAATATACAGACACGCAAGTAACAAAACAAAGAAATAGCAAAAACGTACTGCGAAAATTCTCTTTTAACCGTACAAGCCAGCAGACTACGTAATATTTCGCCAAATTTGACTTTTAGTCAGGAAAAGTCTCCGGTAAAAACATTTTTACCGGAGACTTTTCCTTTTAAGCTGTAGTCACTTGGTCATTCCATACTTAACTTGCTTCAAAAGATACGTATTTTATTTTATAATGTAAAAGTGCACACTTTTCGGGACATCCTAAATATCATTTATCCGCTTAAACGTGAAAAGTTGTTTACGTTTTCTTCGTTGTACCGTTGCGCAATCTCACAAAATAAAGAAAATACAATAAAATTTAAATTGCAATAAAAATCAACTTATATAACTTAGTACGTATAGAGAAATCTAGTGAGCTGCGATTACTGGGTGTTCTGTGATCTGTGAATCCTTTTAGCATTGAGCGATTCAATTAAGTTGATACGCTCGCACGAGACTATTCGCCTCGGAGCTAATACAAAGGTCGAATAGGGCCGCGACTTGTTCCAAATCTAAAATTAAAACATTTATTCTATTATCCCTCACAGTTATCACTTCCAAAATATAAACAACAACATCATTCACCTTCTTCCACAACTTTCTATCAAGCATCATTTCAATTGTAACATCTTTTCTTATGCCTAGACTTACCAACATATTCCCCCACCACAATCTCCCACATTTCCTACAATTTTGCTAATTAATTAGACTTTCAAAATATAAAAAAATTAATAATCATTTGTCTCCCCATAACATATGCATAACTTTTTTAGTCGTGTAATAATGAATTATACCGGGAGGGCATTAGTGAGTAAACAAGCAACCGCTGCTGACCACGGCGCTGCAAGTATCCCCTGCATTTAGAAAAGAAAGTCTGTTTTTCCATGTAAAGGATTTATCGAAATTGTAAAATAAAATTTTAGTAGAAAAATTATTACCTAATCTATTAAAAAATAACACAATGATAAGATCTTATTATTGTGTTACGCCATATTAATCTTCAAAACAACAAATCGATAAATTTTTCTGCAAAACAAGGGTCCGCCCTAATGCCTACCGACGCAATTGCAGCTTCGCTTCAAGGGCAACGGCGAAAACAAAAGATATTTGCTGTCTCTGTCTAACCTAGTAACTTTAAAGTGCGATATGTTTTAACACGTTATAAACCTATATATCATAATAATCAGACCTTAATCAAATATTTACAATTTACCGAAAGAATATTACACAGATTTGATAGGTGGCGTGCCTATCGCCATATCGAGCAGTATCGCCATATCCAAATTCCGGGCTGGCTTTGAATTGATAAAACCCAAATGTCACATTTGGTACCAAAAAAAAAATAAAGTCCTGTATCATCATCATTATCAAAATCATGCCAGCCCGTATCGATCCACTGCTGGATATAGACCTCCTTTCTATTACACCACTCCGTTCTTTCTTGTCCAAAATGTTCCACGTTTCGCCATAACAATATCATTATAATTTTGTGATACAATGAAATTATACATACATTTAATTTTTTCGGAATGAAATTAAAACAATTTGAAAAAAGAATGTTTAATGTAAACTTGTACGAATATAATTTATGAAATGTAACAAAGCTAAATAAATACTATAAATTATTTAATCTGTGTTCTGATTACTCAAACAATAGTCGTGAATGTTTTTCACGGAAACAGTCAGTTGCAGACACATGCAGAAATGGTTCAATGCCGGGTGTCGAGTTACATTGCGCTAATTAGTCGTGAACATTGACAAAGAAAGATAGACTGGAAGAAAGACTTTTAAGGTGTGATTAGTACGCAGCGAGGATGCGAGATGTTTCTTCTACAGACAAATGAATAGCTTTTTATCTTAACCCTGAATAAAAAGATTATTGATTTAGATTTTCGCAGCTTCTAAAGTATAGGCTTCGAACCCCTGATCGGGCATAGTGATATTGAGTTTTTCAATTCGATGTTAGTCCTGGTCAGTCAGAATCTGGTATTTATGCCCGATGGATACATACGGCAAAAAGTGATTGCACTAGTTTTTACATTACAACACTAAGCTGTCAATGTCACATCGGTCAGTGCAGCGTACGACCGAAGTAGGGCTCGCCCTCTTGCCTTCAGGGCGCTACATATATGAAGATATGTATATGAAGGAAGGAAAAATGAATGTTTAAATAAAATATTTTCTTATTCCGAGTAATAAATAAATTTTATATCGGCGATATTAAATGTTCAGTACGGATAAATTTATTCCCATGCTAAATTTTCCGATCCAATTCTTCTTTCGTAAATAATTTCGATTTTTATTGCACAAATTACTCGCTGAAAGCAATATTGGCCCAAACGAACCTGCACTTTCTTCATTTAATTTTTATCGCGTGCATACTACATTTCATTCCAGTACAGACCGTTTTTTATGGAGTAAATCTACGAATAACAAATAAAAAACTTAAAGCAATGTGTAATAAAAATCAAACAATTTTTTTTGAAACAAAATATAATTAAATCACACTAATCACTTAATTAAACACGGGTTGCCATTACTACCGATAAGGTTTAAAGTCTTAAAATTATTTCAACATGTAACAATCCGCCATACAAGCTTTCATCACATCATGGGACGGAAAAACGTACGAAGAAATGTGGGTACACTAGCTACTAATGCACTCCCGTGAAGAAAAGCACTTACTAAAAAAATAATAATTAAGATATTTATTTATAAATGCAAATTTTATTTAATTTTTGTTGATGCTTTGGCGAAATCAAATCACTTTCCACATAATTCACTTAATATTTAATAGTTAACCTTACCACCAACGTAGTGGCTGATTTTTAAACTCTTTATATTTTCAAAAGAGAAATAATTTAAAAGATTTCATATATGAAGTCTCTTAAATTATTTCTCTTAATATATTGTAGCTGGTGACATTGCAACCAATTTTGAATTACGTCAAAACCGTAACACAGGGACTGCGCCCGTTGTAATTGTTATTATATTATTACATACCTCGAGGCATAGTTTTTAATTTTAAATATATATTTTTTTCTTCTTTTTTTTCATTTTATATCATATTTTACTTTACTTTTAAGGTCCGTCTGATAATTAAGGATACCATCATTTAATTCTGTTTGTTACTCCCAGAGGCTGCAGACGACAAATTTCTCTAAAAAAATTTGGATTTATTTGAAGATAGAAATATAATGTATCTTTTCTACTTATCTTATAAACGAACTACTTTCAGTAAATTTAACAAAAAAGTAAATAACGTGGTTTACTGTAAGTTCTTATTCGAAATATATGCAAAATACTCAGAGAGGGTAGGCAGAGGAGCAAATAGTGCAACCACATTTCACAGTGATAGCCTATCGCCAAATCTGGCACAAATTCCAAAGGTGGTATCGAATTGTAAAAACCCAATATCCATTTATCCAAATCGAGATTCAAAACCGAAAAAGTGCAATGCAGCTGTACAGTAATATAACTGTGTCACTGAGGCAGTTGAATTTTTTCCGTAACAGAAAAATGTTTTATTTCAGCTCACCCTTTTTCCTAATCAAATGCATCAGTCTTTGGTTGTTCTAAAAAGTTTGGTGTATTGTCAAACAATATACTCCACATATAATATACAGGTTCGAATATTACTGTCATATCTGGACAAACAGTCAAAGCAAAGAGGCGGACAGAGGACAATTTGTGACCGAGATTTTTGTCGGTCTCCTCGATGAGTTGCTTTCATTATGTGAGGTTTAGAAATATATAATTTCAGCTTCAATTCAACTCTCTTATTAGTTTAATTTCGAAATAATCAATTTTAACCAAATCACTAGTTAATATTTGAAGGGATTTTGATCTCGCGTAGGTTCATTGAGTATAAAAAAGACATTCGCTGTTTAACATTGGAAAATACCCGGCTTTACGGTTAATAACATCATGTAACCTGCGTTGTATTGTAGAATTCCACTGACTCTACAATAGTTTTTGTTTTATTTAACTACTAACAAAAACTGAAAATTAAATATAAAACGAACCGTTTATAAAGTGAAATTTATTTAAAATTCATTTCCCTCTCGGGCGCCCTCAGCGAACTTGTATCGAACAGATTGGTCACATACTAGAAACATAGCTATGTATTTGTTACCTAGTTATCTAGTGAACTAGCGACCGACAAGTGATCATATGGGAAAGTAGAAGCCATAAGATACTTTACGGCTCTTTTAAAATGATTAATTATTTCATAATCGTATCACCAATTATGTGACCGTATTATTATTATTTCACTTAAATTAATAAAAATATTAATAATGCGTACTTTAAGATTTTTTTAAAAATAATTGACATCATCTTTTGTGCACACATATGAATTGCTTTTTCATTTTTTCAATATTAAAAAAATAATTAATTTTTAACCAATAACAAAATTTAATTTAATAAAACTAACTAATAAGAATTTATCATTTCACCGACATAAATCAATTAACAAATCAGATAGCAATGTTAGAGATAAATATATAAAGGCGGATAGGGCGGTAACGCGGCCAGTTGCGACCCGCCCTTATTCCTCCAACCCGCCTGCGAAGTTCAGAGCTGTCGGGACCGTCGCCGTGTCCACCACATCCGCGCTCTCCACTACTGCTCAAAAAAAATTTCAAGTTATTACTTCACTTTAAGGTGTGAAATAAACCAACATCTAATTTCTTTCGTGATAAAACTGTGCCATTAAAAATCAACAATGGGCCACTACATTTTATCGACCATGATGTCCTGCATCATCACTACGGTAAGTACTCTGAACGTTAAATTAAAAATAATTTGATTTGTGAATTTTACTTTTTCCGATTTTCCATCGCCATGGCGCGTCTTTTTATGCGAAAATTTAATTTATTTCAAATTTTTTAACATGTCGCGAACATATAATTTAAACCATATATCGATACTTGTTTGATTAAAATATGATAAATATATAACAGTCGGTTAACTGTGTGTTAATAATCATATAATGGTCGGTAGCTAATGGACTGAATAGTCGAGTCCGGAAATAGGGAAAGCCTACGCAGTTAAGTGCGGTGTAAATAGGATTCACTTTGTGTCACATAAGACACCGTCGCCGTGACAGCTTTCACGTCAGCTTAGTAATTATTGAAATGAGAATAAAAGAAAAAAGTAATTATAATTTACTTAGATACATTTATGTGTGTCGTGATAAAAAGACCTACCATATAGATTATATAATGTCAATGTTTTGCAACGTTGTTATGATTTTGTGTTTTTTTTTTTTAAGGAACAAAGAGTGTTTATCTTAACAAGCTGCGCGTTGAAAAATATTATTTGTAATGTGAAATAATTTGAATGAACCTACATTTATAATCTAAGTATTATTTTTATAAGTTATATTTTTTAACTGCCTTGGTGACGCAGTTGTATCACGTGTTACGTGTACGGTACGGCTGCAACGCTGGAGTCTCGGGTTCGAATCTCGAGTCAGACTCGTTCGTTTTTTTTTTATTCAATATTAGCCCGGAGTTTATAATTTGTACCCGATATGGCGATAGACTAGCCACCTATTACATCATGGGGCGGAAAAACATAGGGCGAAATGTGGGTGCCTACTCCTTTGAGGAATACAGGCGTAAGATATGTATATTTTTGTTTCTTATTAAAATTTAAGACATAATTTTATAATATTGTATAAAGTAACGATATAAAGCAAATAATATTACAGTAATCAATACTCGCACCGCAAAAGGCATTCGTATACAATTATAAGAATTTAATGAAAGAAGTTAAAAGAATCAAAACCATTGAATAACAAATCTTCATCTGTAACTTGTACAGCACAAAATAGACTGCAAATGCAATTTATTTTATATTACAAGTTGGAGTTCATCAAAGAGAAATGCTTAGCTCCGTGGGTACTTCGAATTATGTAAGAAGGAGCTGGTGTCAATGTGGTATATTGGATGAGTTTGCAATATTTATTTGATTTTAAATATTGATATATAATGTCATATTTAATACAATTTTTGTTTTCTTTAATCAACTCTCGCATTAAGAAACTAAACATTCGATGCTGAGCGATCATTTTGATATTTTTATAATCATTTCAATTTCTAGTCGCTTGCTATGTACCGCCGGTATAACTATTTAGAACTTAATAACTTAAATATTTTAACTAGTATTTGTAATCGCCGTTTATATATACTATAAGTTGACAAACGAGCAAGCGGTATACCTGAAAGTGTCCATAGACATCTGTAAGTACTAGGGAGTTGCAGATGCGTTGCCTATGTTTAAAGGACAGAGGAAGGGATCAATAGTAAAAGGATAATTTCTTTTCCTTTTGATCCCCTTCTCTGTCTTCTCTTTCCCATCCTTTCTTTATTAGAAAAAGGTGGGAAGCGGGGAAGAATAAGAATTAGCACTCCGGCATCTCACTCTTCGCATTGCACGCAGAATACTTCTACTACTTGACGCCTGTCTTCTGTGAGGCCATAGCTGGCCCACAACTGATGTTGTTGTTGCTGGCTCTACCACTGTAGAGCTGCAGATCTTAAATAGCAAGATAGTTGTCCAACAATCAGGGAAATCTTCGAGCTCTGACGCGGCGTTTGGGATTTGCATCATATATCATTTTTTTTAGATGGTTTTAAAAGTAATATAACTGATTAACAATTCCTATAAAGTTATAAACAAATCAAAAACAATTTAGATTGATACCATATGTGTGTCAGTGCTTTGAATCGAATCCAGGACCCGATCGTAGCAGCAAGCTGTGCTATAGAGTTGTTTCATAATAAACTCTCGAATTAAGTAAATCAAGGTAACTTGAACTGTTTATTTATCTGACCGATTTTATTATTAGTTAATGTATCTTATTCAATTGTAAACAAAATCTAATTGCTTTGTAATGAAATTAATTGAAAACTGTAACTTTCCAACAGATTAATTGAAACTTTATTTGCCGTCGAAACCCGTTAATGGCAATCTCTTTTATTGTAATACGCTGCACATTGTTTTGTGCAATATTCTTTTAATTGTAATAATTTAACTTACAATTAAACCAATTGAAACATTGTAATGTTTAGACATTTCAAGTATTTTACAAAATATCTGATTATCTTTTTTACAACTTTTAAATTTTTAAACAAATTACCTTCTGTGTTTCGACAATCAAATACTCCTGTTATTTGCTACAGAATATTTTTTTTACATATAATTTTCATTTAATATTGAATTATTACAAAATCGAGTACAATGGAATGCGAGAGACAGCAAAAGCACACACATCACACAACATTAAAATAAAACAGAATAAAATTACAGTAATCATAAATTTATTAAAGATAAAGGAAATAATTTCAAAACTATAAACGTAAGTGGTGCAAACCCGAAAAACCGAATCTTTTTGTTTAATTTTTAAATATATTTAAATGCTAACTAGGCTTGAGCGCGGGTTCGATTTGGATTCGAAAGCGACAATTTTTGTTTTCAGTCCTTATCCTTAACAATTACGCTATTAGCGCTTCAAATTGTTTTGATTTAGTTATTTATAAAAAAAAACCTCCTACGAATTTTGCGCCGTCTACACAAATTTTAAATTTAGTCTTTTAACAAAGCCGATATTCCCAAAATAACCCGTCGACCCTAGTTACTTTCAAAAGCTATAACACCATCGGACTTTCAAGCCAAGTATAGCTGTAGATACTTTATCTAAACAAAATTACATTTGTGCAGAACTCGGTTCACTACGAGTCGCTTTGTTCGAAGATGTGCCTTCGGCCCTCAGACCGACAGTATGTCTACAGTTCCTCGGTTGATAAAAATAGGCGACACTTGTTTTCCCTTATTTGATACGAAAAAGTTAAATTACGTGTTTCGGCTAGTATTTATTTTGCGGCAGACCTTATATGACTTCTTCAAATCGTTTTCAATCCTATTTCCCTTCCCTTTTTTTATTAATCCGGTAATATCTACATATATATAATATAATAGCGCAAGCTAAGACACTTTTAAACGAAGTCTCAAGCAAATGGCCTACTGTGTTTTCCTGCCTCAAATCTGATGAAAAGGTAAACGTCATTTCCGAGAAAACAATGACAAATCAGTTATAAAAAAATTCTTGAATGTCGTGATAGGTTCGAATCTGAACGAAACCATAAAGTCAAATGACCCGTTTCACTGTGTATCTTTGTCTATCAAAAAGTCTTGAAAGGTTTTTTTTTTTAATAAAAAAAGAACAACGCTGCTTTTGTTCTCGTTAGTCTAGATTCAAAATGAAATATGCGACCGCTCAAATTTCATCAACTGCTTTTAAAAGTTAGTGATTGCCACTTAGATGGCAGGACAGAGTAACACTAAAGGGGCATGGAGAGTAAAATCAATCCAATTTGCTATGAAACGAATTTAATTTTCATGTTTTGAATAACGTCGCCCGGCAGGTGTAGCGATTTAGTGGTGCATCTATAAACATCGAATCGAATCCCGATGGCTTAGAATAAAGTTTTTTTTAAATTTCTCTGAAAAATCTTTGATATAATTTCATTTTAATTTTTGTATACACATTATAAGGTATGATTGTAGTTTTAAATGGTGAATTATGTTCCCTATAGCAAAATACGATCCAAAATTGTAATGAATTTAGTAAAATTATTTTAATATACAAGTCAGCGTTTGTAAAAAAAAATATAAAATTAGCATTCTTGTTTGTTGTAAAAACACAAAAACAAAAGACTACACTTTTCAAGATTATGGTAATTATTTCATGAATGCAATGTATAAAAAGCTTTGGAAAAATTCTTTTTATTGAAGCTAAATCAAATATCATCTTTTGCGATTTCTAAAAAAAAAAAAATTTTCTTAAAGAATTTTCTCATGAAAGCATTTTAATATAATAGAGAACATGAGAAAATGAAGATAGAAAATGAATTTATTACATCACTGACTAAAGTGTTCATTAGATATATCATTAAGACTTTACGCTAATTACTGAACACGTCCGTTGGCACTGAAACAAGATACGTTTGAGATTATACTCAATACCGAATGCGACTTTCAATTCATCCAATACAAATGTTAACGTAATAAACTTTATATTAAAAAAAAATACTTTTCGAGCGCCGTCTCCCAGCAATCGCTGAAACAATAAATCAATTAATAACAAAGGAACATCTTACTTTAAATGTAATTATTTGTATTCTTACTCTCTTTCGCAAGACACGAGCGAGCATCCGCAGTTGGTTTATCTCCCTTTCTCTTAAGCCAATAGTGCTCCATGTTGGACGAGGCCTCTCTAACAAATGATGAACATCGGTCCCCTGCCTACCATCCCGTGCTCTCGCAATCTTAGAAGGCTTAGATTGCACAGTGCATTTCGACCCCCATCGGCCACATGTTCGGCGAGCAATTTCCGGTCGCTGCTACAATTACAATATTTTTTGTTATTATTGAGTGCTTTGGTGTTATAAGCCGTGTTAGGTAATCATTTTTAAAAATTACCGTGTATATATGAAAATTGAAAATTAAAATGTATATTTAGAATAGCGTCTTTCCTCAAAAGAACGAATCTATACAAAATAAAATAAATTATTTTTTGGAGCCCACAAACACGACCTTTGCAAAGGACGCGTGGCGATGCTCAAATGACAGCCAGTTATTTATAAATATTATTTTATATTTTAGTATAACTCCCCTGGCTCACTTAACATTTTACGGGGGAGGAGGTATTCCACAAACACTACTATTATGTTCTGTTCTTTCCTATTCCAAGACAGAGAGAAATAAAATATACTTTTCTTAATTACGTCTATAGCATTCCTATTATATGCATATGTTATAAGCATCCTCAAATATTTAACCGGTATTCTTGTAACCTTTCGATTAAGATTAAGATTACTATTCACTTTACAGTTTGAAATCCCCGTTTCTAGTTCGCTTCAATCTTTCTCATTAAGTTCGGTAAACAAGTTTAAACCTTCTCGGGATCGCTTGACTCTTTTGTAAAAATCTCCACAGATAACAATTCCACAATTTCAAACGATACCTTTCTACATTATTTCTATATTTAACTCAACCACTCGCTTTATAATCTCGGACTAGTTTATGTAATTTGTTATAACAAGGTGTTATTTGGGTGTTTTCAACTGATTATCAGCCCGGAGTTTGGAATTTATGCTCTATATGGCGATGGACACGCCACCAATCACATCATGGAACGGAAAAACGGCGAAATGTAGGTACATGATGCACCTCTGCTTACCCCTTCGGCGAACCCATGTGTGTCATTACGCCACAAATCATAGGAGTTGGCATCAATACCGCGGCACTCGGCTAGTACATTATAAAAGTAAATAACTAGTGCTTTGCTCAGTGAGAAGTGAGGCAACTTTTGACAGCAAACTTAAATGGCTCTACTTTCATGTTTTTACTTTCCGAGGAAATTGAAGTTTTTCATTCCGCCGCCGCCGCCGCCACCGCTCGAGACAGATCCAGATCAGGTGTGGATGACATTATTTAACGAAGTACGTCTCCATCTTTATACTTTTTTACAGGAAACTTATTATTTTATTTTCAATAATAAATATCCATCGTGGATTACTAAAAACCTCGTAAAGGCACTCAAAGAAAAAAATAAAGCTAGACTAAAATATAAAACTTTCCATAACCCTCTTGACCAAATAAAATTTATTGAATTACGGGATCGCTGTAAAAAATTATTGAAAAAAGCAATATAACCACTACATAAAACAGCTGGAATCAAATATATCGAAAAATCCAAAATATTTTTGGACTCATCTAAAAAAATTTAAAAAAATCATCGAACTCTTATCCCACTAGAATTGTCTTAGACAATCACCTAGCATCAGATGGAGTAACTTATTTGCAAATCATTTTTCATCGGTGTATGACAGTAATTATCCACCAGGAAATTTTGGGACAGTGTCTAGTGTTTCTCTATGCTCTATTCAATTTACTCAATATGAAGTTTTCAAGAAACTAAAAAGACTTGATTTGACCAAAAGTACAGGCCCTGACAATCTACCTCCAATATTCTTGATACGGTGTGCAGAACCCCTTTCATTACCCGTTAGCATTATATTATAACAAATCTTTAAAAACTGTAATTTTTCCCAATAGCTGGAAACAATCAAGAATAGTGCCGATATACAAAAAAGGCGACTGAAGCAATATATTATAGCTAATTATCGACCTATTTCAATTATTTCAATCTTGCCGAAAATGTTGGAGACACTATTTCGTCCAATAGTTTCCGATGTACAACATGGGTTTGCTTATTCTAGATCCACTGCCAACAATTTATCAAACTTTGTCACTTACCTATCGGAATCAGTAGACTCGAGAATACAAGTCGACACTATATATACAGATTTCTCCAAAGCGTTCGATAAGGTCAATAAATAAGGTAAATAAATAAATAAAAAATTATAGCGGAAAAAAAATAACATTTTAGTTTATAACTTTCCACTCGTTCAAGTTGAGCTAAGTAGAAAAAACATTAATACAGTATACATAAAGCTTATGATCTTTCTTTGCACGGTAATTTAAACTTTAAAAATTGCAAACTATCAATAAATATGCAATTTCTAAATAAAAGAAAATTTCCTTGTAGTCGCGGTAGTACGACGACTTATCATATTTATAATGTACCTTCCTATAATTATTAATAAAATATCGATCGCATATTGTTCCAAATAACAAAAGAAAAACTATTGATAAAAATTTTACAAGTAAATTTTTCCGATGTTTTCCTTTGGGTTTCAGATTATACTAATACTTCTGAAAAGGCTGTAACAACACGAACATTAAAGATTCATCTTATTTGTCATAATAAAGATATCACAAACTAACTCATTTAGTAATTATATGTATTCAAAGCTTCTTTTGTACACACAAAATGACTCAGACAATTTGTTAATTTGCTTATATTTGTTAATCTATAACGCTCTCGACCTTCTTTTATACGAGGCCACCTAAGAAGCTTTTATTCTCATTTTGTTATTAATCCTGAAACACGAATTTTCCTTAAAAATTAAAGTATCTCGCGAGATAGAACGCGAAAAGGAAATTTCCGATAAAAACGACACGTGCAATACTTACGAAGTAGAATTCATTGTAATTTGTAACTTATTCCGAACGTTTCTACTTACGTGAAGAAGTGATTAACTGGGTATGTAACTTTATAATAAATTCACCGTGCTCCACTTGACCTTTTTCCAGGAAAAAAGACGCGTAGCTAGGAGAAAAATATTAATTTATATTTATTTAGCATATGAGAGTAACTTAATATGTCTGAAACCTAAAATTGGTTTAAATTATGGCGACAAAATTAAATCACATGATACGCCTGCATAGTTATCGAAAGCAAAATATCCTGCAGAAAATTATTAGCGGAAACTTCTGATAGTTAATCAACATCTAAACAATGATACTTTCGTTCTGTAAAGGTAAAGGCAAGAAACCTTTAAGACATCTCTCATTGACTTTCACTTCAATATAAGTGTCATAATGTATTATGACATATTGAAGTGTATTGTAAGTATATTATTAAAAAGACATTTGACAGTCACTCTATTTGTAAATAGAGTGACTGTCCAATGTCTTTTTAATAATAGGTTTTTTAAGCGATTTGAATTTTCGATAGCAGCAGACATAAAAAATTATTTGTAAAATTTTCTCTATCTTCTTAGACTACACAATTTTGCAGTGGACATATAAACATAGACTTACTGCCTTTAGATTCCTAGTTTGAGGCGAGAAGACGCGACGAATGGCTCAAGGGTACCCAGCAGTACATAAAGCCAGCGCGAGACGCGTAGCAAATAAGTTTTCAAGATTATAACATTCCTGAAGACATATTTTATAAATTTACTATAATGAAATATTATAAAACGGTCAAGTCACAACAAGGGACACTAGCGAATCCTATTAGAACTGGAGCCCTCTAGCCACGATTAATTCTGCCGACTACAGCTACACCCTTCTGTAGGGGTCCTCTAATAGGGATGCCTGTAGTCGGGAAGCCCTTCTCGTCTCTGTTTAAAATCGAACTTGGAACCTTGCTTGCGTTATAATAGCCGGCACATTGTAGACTGCTTATACCTTTTCCACACTTTACTAAAAATTTGAAATTTAAAGCACTGTCTGTTACGTTCCTAAAAAAACTGTAGATGATTAAAAGTCCGGTAAAAGGAAACTCTTTTCATATTTTCCAGTAAATATTGTAATAAACTTAATTTCTCGAAGCCAATTTTTTAATAACTAGCCGAGGCTGTATAAGCCGCAGTTACCCAGTCCCGTTGTTATTTTATTTTCAAATTTTTTTATTCGTCTTCTAACTTATGCGAGACGGGTTGTGAATATTAATTAAACTATTTAAACAAACTTTTATAAATAACCTTAATGTATTGTTTATTAACTTTTTACCTTAATCTAATGTATTGTAAGTTTATAATTATAAATTATTTAAAACAATGATTTTTGAAATTGTTAAACTTAAATGGTAATTTCATCAAAGTGTGGTAACAATATCATGCCACATGAAAAGATTCTGCAAGTCAAATAACAAAAACGTTCTTAAAAACAAACAAGCTATGGATTTAATTTAAACTCGTATACAAAATTTCGTTTCTATGCCATTGACAATTAAGGAGTTCCCTCGATTAAAGCTGATACTGGTTAGAGCAGGTCATGATTATCTGAAAAATACATTTTCATGAGAGGTAAACTAATATAAAAAATTTTAATTTTGTAAGTTATGAAAAAAGTGGTTCTAATTCAGCTTGCAATATTTAATAAAATCTTTTAAAACATTTTTATTAATCTTCGGATAAACAAGGTCACCCCGTCCACTTCGCTGGCGCCTCCGTGCTGATGTAGGAAGCTATCGAGCGCTTAATGGACATGTCTCGATGCGAATAAGTGTTTAATGAAATCTTGTTGCGAATCACCTTAAGCTTATAAAGGAGATGTCTATGATGTGCGCCCATCATACCTCTTACGCCACGCCTCATCAATTATTCTTGTTCATGACGCAGTACAGCGAGCGTTTAACATGACTCGTGTTGACGTTTGTAGGTCGCTGGAAACAAAACTTTATTATTATCTTGCAAAAACTAATTTACACACATGATGCGAAAAACTTTATCACTTTTAAAAAAATTAATTCAACACACAAAAATTTGATATAACAACAAGGAAGAATATAATGAAATTAAAAAAAAACATATCTTACGCTTGTATTCCCCGAAGGGGTGGGGTAGAGGTGCAACTAGTGCACCCACATTTTAAAAAACTAATTTTAATTTAGTTTTTTTAAAAAACCTAATAATTTCAGAATATATAACTTAATAAAATTATACAAGTAACTCAGTGGCGCAGTTATGTTATGGTACGGCTGCTGAGGTCTCGGGTTCGATTCCCGAGTAGCACAAAGTGATATTGGGTTTTCAGATTTATCTCGATCTTGTTTAGTATGGTTTGAACTTTCGGTAGTGATATTTTACGTTTGTTGCAGATGGTCTCATTGGTGTATATCGTCATGATATTGCTGGTGATTGCCTTTAGATACGACTGCTTCGCTATGCTCGCGGCCGTTGAGGGATCTTTCTTCTTGATACGATCGCTGTACAAGCAATACGTGCAAGGTAAGTTATGAGATTGCATACTATACATAAATATATAATTAAAATATATACGAAAACATAAGGGATTCCTCAAGTGGACCAGACGGTTGAGTTTTAAGGGCACTGGGAAATCCGTGGATAATTCGGGGGGGGTGTTGCCTAGCACTGTTTCCTGCATTTGAATTGTTTTGTTTTGTATATTTTTTTTTATTCGATTTCTGTTTCTATTGTTTTGTGTTTAAATGTTTCTTGTTATTGTGAGGTATTATTATTTAGTGCAATGATTTCGATTTTAATAGATTGATTTACAAACTTATTATATTGTACAGATACGTAATACGGTTACAAAATCATCTGTCACAAGAACTTTATCAACACAATCTCGAATAGTATTAAAAAAAAAACAGTGTAATTAAGATAATAAAAAAGGAGTCAGGTAGTGTTTGTCATTGTTTGACAACTCTTATTCGTCGCCTTGCATAGCGTGAAGTGAAATGAACTTAACAAAATGTTCCTCTTAGGACATTTTCATGTCTTCATTATGCGTGAGTTAATAAAAATAAAATCTGTTTTTTTTATTATACTATCGTCTCTTTCAGGAGGTAATCCGATTGGGAAGTTATTTTTTTTTATAATCCTGTACTAAATCCCTTGGAAAGATTTATGACTAAGAATAAATCGTTAAATACCAATATATTGAACATTTTCTACTAAAGTTTACAGTTCAAAGACTGCGGCAAGAAATTTACAGTGTATCGATACTACGTAGTCGATGTGTGCATCGCCTTAATTAATTTAAGACGAGAAACTTGATTTCAAACAAGTTTAACAAAACTCCTTGACACACATCCTTCAATTTCTTCAGAATATGAAGCGAGTTTTCCTCCCACTTTATTACCACAATATCGATATATGATATGACTTTAAATAATATACTAACGGAATTCTTTTACGCATTTATATTTTGTTCCAAATTTAATAACCTACTAATTTGGACGTGGCCCACTAGTGATTTTGGAATTCTATTTGGAATAATTATTATACATAAACAATTAAGCTGCATCTTTTGACCATACCAGATAGGCAGAGATATCAATCTACTATTCTAAGGTTATAAGGTCACAAATATAATAAAGACATGAAAACAAATTTCTTAATTTAAATCATACCTTAATTATATCTTAAGAAAAAGGAAAATGTATTACTCTTGCGCAGAAGGTTTGACGATAAGTATATCTCCCTTCACGTACCAGTGCGGGACTTACTGATAAGAGATACATTAGTCATCGACAATTCTCACCTGGCTAATCTAATACCATTATCAAAGTTGTAATATTTCATACAAGTCGTCGTGATAAGTTAGTCATCGGCAAACTTTTTTCGTTCGGATAGTCTAAATAAACCATACATCTAATCTACATGAGCGGAGAAGCCGAGTTGATAGTCAAGAATGACACCTAAATACCTTAATTTATTTTACCAAAGGATTGGGCTGCCCATGAGTTTAACGAACGGTTTTTGTAGGATCGTTTTGGATCCTCCATTTCCGAAACCAGTCACCGAGGGTGTTGGTTGCGGTCTGAAGGCGTCTACAAATAATATCAGGCTGACGCCCTGATGTGAAAATGCAGGTGTCATCGGCGAATAGAGCTAGCTCTACACCGCGTGCACGATATATCGTTGGTATAGAGCAGGGGTGACCAAGCACTTTGGTGGGAAGGGCCATTAAGGGGCTAAAGTTTCAAAATTATTTGGGGGCCGCACTTTCAAATACCTATTTATAAACCAATAATTCCAACTCCCACGTTTTCTTAAAACTTATATTTTCGGTTTCGTACTTTTTTTTTCATTCGATGACGTAATTTTTTTCTATAAGGGTAAGAAAAGAAAGAATTTAAAAAATTATGTAATTTTATTTTCGTCTATAAAAAGAGACAAATTCCCGGCTCGAACGACGTGTGCTTGAGAGCACACTCCTAGGACGCGGTATCGGAACGTTCGATTCAAGAAAGTCGAGTCAAGAAAGTTGGCTCCGTTGGTAAATCCGCGTTGAAGTTTGGAGAGGATGTGCTGTGATGCGGCGTACTTGATTAGTACATGAATGTTTGGCTCTGAAACCGGAATGTTTGGGGACTGGTAATCCTCTACTTTCCGTAAAGGTACGTAAACGGGCAAGTATTAGTCGCCCTTTAATCTTCGCAAACGTTTTGAGATAGGACGATATGACGTAGGATTTGAGGTGGGCTTTGAGGGTTTGAGAAACCCTATGACCTGCGCATCTTTCCACTCGACGGGAAAGATACCTTTGGACATTGCGGTGTTGTCTATGAGGACTAATAGCTATATAATAGCAGCGGGAAAGAGTTTGGTCACCCTATTGTGACTGAGGGTTCGGGATCGCGGAGCGGTTCATGTAGGTCAGTCGACCTTGCCCATTTTCCCAAGGCCCAGTGCTCCCCAGTAGCCTACCAGTCGGTAGACTACTGGGGAGCACTGGACTTCGAGACTGTCAGTTAAGCATTCGGCTTTTTTCTTGTCGAACATGGCTGGAGTGACATTAGGACGCGAAAGCGGCGCCTTCGTAGAATGATTGTTATCGTTGAGTGACTTAGGAAGCCGCCAAAAGGCTAAGTGGAATGGCTTTATATTTATTAAAGTTGAATCCCGCCTTTCGTTCCTAAGGACTGGTGCGGAAGACCCTAGCCGAAGTGGAACTGGTCGGTGATCCGAGTGAAGCTTGTGGATCGCTTCGACGTTCCGTAACGTTAGATTAATGGTTTTGACGATTGCAATATCAAGCACATCCGGGGATTGCCTTACTGTGTGGCAGTAATGTGTGGGCTCTGTAGGCGCTACGACTTCGAAATCGAGCAATTCCAACAATGATTTGAGCGTACAAAAAGGGTACTTGACAGTTGAAGAGTTTATTTTAATTACAGATTTATCCTGCGCTGGCGCCGAGAGGATCTACAACAACCTTAGCTCTTCCAACACCATCTTCGTGCTGCTGACTTGTTTGCTTTTCTTCACCTTCTTCAGCCTCATCGCTAGCGTCCTTTTGACAATTTGTATGCTACATTACTCTTAATACATACTACGAACCTGTTTGCATCACTTGCCAATAAAAAAAACTCCTAAGATAATTTACTGAAAAATATAAATAAATTGTGACCTAGTTATGGTTGGAGTACCAAAATAGTACGTACTGGTGACATAGCACAAAGAAATCTTCTGATCAATATTTGACCTTGACCTTGCGTTTATTACATAGGGTCCGCATATTGAACGCAATGTAGATGGTCTCCCCAATTAATCTATCCGCTCGTCATATCGGTGATTATTTTCATTCCCTTAATTATAGTAACCCTTAGTGCAATAGAGAATAGCTCTAAAAACCATGGAGTTATGCTGTACCCTCATTCAAACAATATTATTTCCGACCCTGAATTCGAACTCGAGACCTTAGCAATGCGTCCGTATCAATATTAACAGTTTAGTGTCATTTATTTAATTTTAAAATATTTATTATGTGTGCAGCCATGATCGTTAGACGCTTTTATGAGTGCATGGTGCTGGCGACGTACGTGCATTCCGGGCTCTATGCAGCCACCGTCGTTATAGACATGGTGCTCGCCTCCTACTTCGCGTCAGACTACCTCACGCTTACCGAAAAGACAGTAAGCTTAACGTTTACGCTTTACGAAAAGACAGTACCCACATTCATTACTACTTTATTAAATTCATTGTTATTTCCTTGCAACAAAACGTATGTACACAATTTCTTAATCTTCCGATTGTATAATGAGAAACTAATGACGTTTGAGTTATTATAATGTTGTAACTTCAAAGAATTGATACAATTGTAGATCGTTAAGTAAGATGGAATAAGAGACAATTAGACTGCTTTGTATAAATTACTACAACGTAGGGCTTTGATAATGTTTTTAAGTTTAAACTTGTTAAGTTACCACTGATGGGTTCAAGCTCACACCCAATTTCAAATACTGAATAAAAGCAGATAGAGATTATTCTTTCTGATTATTACGAAGTCTAATGAAACTTTCAAAACAAATTAAATGATATAAAATCGTTTTCAGGACAAAAACCTTGCCGGCAACCCCAGCAATTACAGTCCGGACATAATGCGCCTCGGTGACCTGATTGTGATTTTTGTAATCATGAAGGGCTTCTTCATCCACGTTGTGAACCTGGCACTGATCCTAATTAGCATTACAACCCTGCCGGACTACGTGGTGCGCAGGGCGGCTCGGGAGAGAACTCCTCAAGTGAGTACCCACTACACTTGTATTGTAACCTAAGTAAGGTAAGTGAAACCTGAACGTAAGGTAACTTCATTCTTAACATCATAATCTGTAGGATAGGGCTGGGTTAGTTAAAAGTTGAGCGAGGTACGAATTGTATGAACCAAGGAAATGCGATACTAGTGTATATACTGATATAAAACAATAAAGTACCTCATTAATAATGGGTCGGGGTGAAAGTTTTATCGTACTTTTAACTCTAAAAACTTGTTGTTTATTTTTGTAAGCAATGTTTTAAATCAAATAATTAAATTTAAAAAAAAAACTCGCATCCAAATGGCATCTGGTGATGGCTCTATAGGTATAAAGATATAACTTTTTTTCTTCTCTTCTTTTTACCATTTGATGTAATTGCATGCGGAGCTAAGTTTCGGTAATATAGCGATTACCTACGATGACCGCTTAGTTAGCACCTCCCTATCTACTTTGCACAAATTACTTCCAAACTGATATAATTCCCGATTAAAATTGTCGTATCTGTCCGACGTGACCGTGTCATCTCGTACTTGCATCGACTAAAAGCTCATAATATTCCTTTTACGGCGCGCGACAGCACTTCGACTATGCACTAGCGACAGTCTCCGAGAGCACCTTCGCCGCCGACCGCGAGGCCAGCGCCGTCATAGTTGAGGAACCTCGCCGCACCTTCGATACGCATATTGCATTGGTGCACGAGGAGCGCCCGCCTCTGCGTCGTATGAACTCTGCGGAAGGCCGGCCTCAGCACCGCCGCCTCCAGGCCACGCGGGCCAGAAGGGCGAGGACCAACGACACGCCTAGCCAGGCCAACGCCAGATGAATCTCCGCGGTGTACAGCAGTCACACAACATTGAGAGAGCTGCGAGCGTGAACACGGTGTCCGGACGAGTGAAAGAAAACAACCTCTGCTACACCAGCGCCGCCATTCCGCTCAACCGCGGGGGACGCGGCCAATCGCGCCACGACATACCGACTTCCCTTTCCCTCTGCCTCTCTACTCCGACCATCGACACGGCAGAGACGTCCTTCGGCGGTTCTGCGATGCCACCGTACACTTCCGGCGACATTCCAAGGTAGAGTTTTTACTTTGTTGTAAAATCCGTTAAACCTCATATAAATTTGTCATCTAGGATCATTTGACATTAATCCTAATACTGATTCTTTCTTTCCTTTGCAGCGTTCAATACACAAATACGAAGTTATAAACGCCTTCGAGAAAATTTTATAATTTCGCTTTTCGTCGATCAAGATTAAAAATACTTTAAAGCTTTAGTAGCATAGAATGTTCGCTGTAGTTTGTAGAATTTAAACATTTTTTTGAAATTATCTGTATGAAAAATTATTAGTGATTAAAATATATTAACTATTCCATTATCTTATCTAATAGCGCTCTCCACAATTGAAATATTGTTGTGAAAAGTTTTGTAGTAATTGTTTAAAAATTTCATAAATTTAAAGAAAAGTAAATATTGAATATTGTATCTATTGGATTACTAGTTAAATGAGCGTGTAGTATGTCTTACATATGTATACAAAAGTATTAAATCTGTAGTGTAACGCTTAGGATGTTAAATTAGACAGTGTAATCGTCCACAATCAGGAGCCGACAAACATTGCCGCTTGGTCTGCAATAGGTAAGTCATCAAAGGCGTTGGATTTATGTAATAAAATGTATACATAAAAACATACATACATAAACTCATCATGTTGATTTATTAATCATAAAAAACCCTTAAAACGTTTCAATTGATTGTATTTCAATGGTGGTAATTTTTTGTACATTCTATCTTGTTACAAGTTTATCTTAGAATAAACTGTATTACTTTTTGATACATGTTTAAAAACATGTATTATATTATATATAAACGAAGCTTCAATATTTTGATCAAAAAAT
Organism: Papilio aristodemus; assembly: GCA_016277805.2. Classification (NCBI taxonomy): domain Eukaryota; kingdom Metazoa; phylum Arthropoda; class Insecta; order Lepidoptera; family Papilionidae; genus Papilio; species Papilio aristodemus. The sequence goes on along the minus strand of JAABKM020000018.1, from coordinate 1,158,466 downwards.
AGCTAAATCATGAAATGACGCAAATAAATTGGAAAAGATTTTGGCAGCGTCAGTGTAAAGGTTCATGAGACGAAATTATTTATTTTAATAAATCACGAGAAGGTCAAGTTCGTGCAAATTAACTTAAAAGGCTAAATAAAAATGAAAATACATAACACTTAAGGTTTTTAAGATATACTATATTTTTATTGTGAAAACTCGTACAGTATGCTCAATAAATTTAGAGCAGACATATATGACACTACTAAATTCCTATTAATTCTTATTATTAAGTATAGCTGTAAGGCTTACAACCTTTAAAATTCGTATCAAAAACGCATATGTAATATGACAATGTATGCTGCAGCCAAAAGCTCGAATAAGGACGACTTATTTTATAGAAGAAGTTGGCAAAAGAGCAAGTGGTACACCTAGTGCTAAATGACCGTTACCCAAAAACATCTGCAACACACAATTGTATTGCAGATGCCATTTCTAGCCTCTTTCAGTGCAATCTATGTATAAAAAATAAGTGATAAAAAGAACATCTATATGAAGTAAGATGGAATTGAGGACAAACATAAGTTTTGAGTAAAAATAATTAACTTGTCTCTGTTACTTGTTACAGAAGCTACTATACTTCCCTACTCCGAAAATGCGAATGCAGGCGTTAAATGAAAAAAAGTCCACAAGGTAATCATACATGTTATAAGAACAAACGTGGGGTATGGAATCCACTATCGTTATTCCGATAATCGTATCGGTAAATCGTAAACGGAATTTGAGCGAAAGACTTCGACCAACATTTTAAGAAATTCACACTAAACAAATGGATACAAGTACCGATACAAAAAGCGGTAATTTTGACGAAACATTCGTACAATATATTTTATCTGTTTTTAATGTATAGATTATTTAAAACATTAATTATGCAATTATTATACATAAACAAATAAATACACTAATAAAATGAAAATATAATCTAGCAAGTGCAATAATTATTTTTAATTACCGCCGGCCAGCGCATAAACCCTTCGTATTGCGTTGATCCTACAACGAATACTTCATTTCATTTGATCTTTCAGCATCTGATTTAAAGTCTCAATAGACAGAATGAATTCTGATTGTTATCTTTTAATGCAACATCGTATTTAAACAAAATCCAAAGCACAGGATGTGGATTTTTTTGTCAGAGCATCTAGGACTAACCTTGACTTTAAGAACTTGTATAATTTACAGCAAAACGATTATCATTGTTTTTAATTCTCTCCAAACATGCACTCTTCCGAACGACAAGTAGAACAGTACATTGCAATCAATAAAAAGTTATTTTTTAATTCCAGATACCAAGAATTCTACAACCAAACACCATGGCTTGATGATTACAAGAATAAGGTTTTAATATATTAATTAAAATATTTTATATACGTAACATATAGGTATGACAGTGGTAGAGCCAGTAGAATAAGTGAAAAAAAAACGCTGCTTCAGTAGAATTATACTTAAAAAAAATTTATGCTGTTTCTTAGAATTAGGCATTAAAACGATACGCTCTTGTTTAGAATTATTCCTTGAGATATATTTATACGCTATTTCTTAGAATTAGGCATTAAAAATGTATATGCTGTTTCTTAGAATTAGGCATTAAAAATATACGCTGTTGTTTAGAATTATTCCTTGAGATATATGTATACACTATTTCTTAGAATTATTTATTAAAATGTATATAAAACAGTGGTAAAGCCAGAAACAGTAACATCACTTGCACGAATTGGTTGGCTTGACCGGTGAAGTGCCACAACCTCACAAAAAACAGGCGTGAAGTGTTCCGCGTTTCGTCTGGTGAGTGAGGTGCCGAAGGCCTAAATCAAGTCCTTTTCGCCTTCCCACCTTTTTCTAATAAGGAATAGATGGTAAGAGGAAGAAGATATGCCAGAGGAGGGGATCAAAAGGAAACGGAATTATCCTTAAACTGATGATGCCTTCGTATGTCCTTCAAAGGTAGGCAATACATCTGCAACTCTTGGTTGTTGCAGATGTCTATGGGTAGCGGTCACCTATCATCAGGTGTACCGCATGCTCCTTGTCACCTTCTCCTATAAAAAATCGCTATTCCTCATAATTATGCAAAAATATTCAAATAAATATTGTATTCTTCACATATGCAAAGAAATATTCTTGATATAATATTACATACATACATAAATGATATTTACATATACAAAGAATTAATCCGGTAATCAGGAAAATTGTAACAATTATCAACTATTAAAAACTAAAATACAATATTTCTGTAATATTATAATGATGTTAAAATGCATAAATATGATATTCTTGATGTTATTTACATAAATATAGAATAAATCCGATTATCAGCAAAATTGTAATAATTACATGTAAAGTGGAATATTTTATTATAACTACTGTTTAACTTACTAACTGTTAGACACTCAAAAGTATTTGGTCATATAAAAAAAAGCTTGAAGTATATTTTGAAACTAATGTAACAACTTCTTAATAAATTTATATGATTATTAGCTACTCTGTCATGTTAACAATATTGTTTTCAAATTTAGGACTCATCTATATATCAACCCTTGGGATTTTTGACTGCCTCACAAAATTTCGGCATGATTTTTAACACTTGTCGTGCTGGAACATAAACCTTGAACCAATCAAACCTGGTCCCGGAAGTCAGTGTTCTCTAATAAGAATACGTCTTTGTAACTTTCTTTTCTTAAAGTTCTTTCTGTTCGCACCAGAAAAAATCATCTGGTCAAATACTTTTGAACAAATGTATAGAAAATATAATAGATGTGAGCAAATATTAAGTTTGTTTCATTTGACTACCACACCGCTTTCAGTTTTAATTAATCTTTACATAGTACAACACAAAGTCGCTTTCCGCTGTCTGTCAGCTTATTATATAAACGAGACAATAGTAAACAATAGACAAAGTGGTTTGCAAGGTTTATTTGTATAATATCCAAATTATATGAAAAAATTAAAAAAAAAAGAATAAAATAATTAATTAAATTAAAGCCGAATCGAATTAGTTCAACAAGCGACTGTCATTTCTAAAGAAAAAATGGAATTAAATTTATAAGTTATCAAGAGATTTGTCTTCATGGCCAGTGCTGGACCAAAGCCTGCGCTGCAGGGTCGCCTTTACCGATTTTATTAAGGTCACTTTCCTTCGAGGACGTTTAGTTTCCTGCAAATTATTTTATTTTCGCTTTTAAACTCCAAATTATGATGGAACTGGGCTTCACGCGTCAAAGGCGGCTCCCGAATACTTTGATCAAGTGTACGTAGAAAAAACATATCTCACGCCTGTATTCCCGGAAGGGGTAGGCAGAAGCACAACTAGTGCACCCATATTTCGCCATATGTTTTTCCGTCCCATAATGTGATAGGGGGCAAGCCTATCGCCATATCGGGCACAAATTCCAAACTCCGGGCTTTATTATAATTAAAAAATATATAAATTACTTTATATCATCATTCTCGTTTTTTCTAGTTGCGATCGCGGCATTTTATTAAGAGACAGTTTACCTCAACTTTAGCAGATGGTGTGTTATCATTGTCTTTCGTATCTGTCTTGGAGCTTGATGGCTGGACGCTGATCTGAACATCTACGTTCTGTTTATTACTCTCCGACGATGAATCCGAGAATACCTCGATATCAGAATAACACTGTATTATTTTTTATTTAATTATTGTCAAGTACTAAAACTTTCGTAATAGCTCCGTCTTTCAGTCAGAATGTTTGCTAACCTCTGTGGGTTCTTAACTTATATTTTTCGACATAAAATGTAACCCAAAACCCTATGTAGTTCAATGTAAAAGCAACCAATAAACAGAAATAATTTTGTAACCTTAGCCGTCCAAAACTCCCCGGGCTATTTCAATAATGCCGGCGTTTGAATGAAATTTCTGACTTATTCTTACCGGTACAATTGAGTACTTTTTGATGGGTTCAGTGGGAATATAGTCAGAGGTCGGTGGGCGGTGGACGGTGGCGATGTAAAGGCGGTTGTCCTCGTTGGCGTTAAAGATGAAGAAGGAAGCAGTGGGAGGCGGCAGACAGTGAAGCAGCACGCGACCCGCGAGCAACAATGCACAGAGTACCGCACACAGCACGGCCACTACGGGCGCCCAGCCCAGTCTTTCCACTGGCAGACTGCACTGCGAGCGTCGCTCATCGAACCTTGACAATTAAAATCCGAGTGCTCAACAATCCCACTCAAAGTTAAGTAGCGACAGGAAAGATACAAAACTAAAATAGAAATACCTCATGCGTTTGCTTGCCGAAAGGGCACGTTTACGTATACCCTTTCAGAAAGCATATAGGTATATGTTTCACGAGGCCATAGAGCGAGCCTGTCACCATACTTCACACCTGTACTCTCCGAAGGGGTAGACAGAAATGCAACTAGTGCACCCAAATTTCACCGTATGTTTTCCGTCCCAAGATGTGATAGGTGGCGAGCCTATCAACATATCGGGCACAAATTCCAAACTCCAATACAAATAAACAAAACCTGAGTCCTTATAGCACCATACTGTGAGCATAAATGAAATAATAGTTATAATGACCAGTCGGCGAGGCCGCAGTTGTTGATACCATCGCAGACAACGCCGCTGGTGAAGCAGTAGTCGCCGCCGTCGATGCTGCAGCCTGTCTCGTTCCCCCGGCAGCCGGCGGCGGGCGCGCTTCGTGCCGCCGTCACACTCATTTGATACAAAATCGCCTGAACGTTATTTCACTAACATATAATTATTATATTCTACTAAGTCCTCTTTTTATCATGTTGTCTACAAATAGAACCAAACATTAGAAACTATGAAATAATTATTTGTGCCCCTGCCCTATACTGTTCCCATCTAACACGGCTTGTGATATGTCAGTGGTTTCGTATCACGTGTCTCATCTCATGGTCGTTCGCTTCCTAGAGAATTTGAACGAATTTTTAAAGGAACGTTCGGGAATATTTAATAAGAGATTAACAAGATTCTTTTAGTCAATGAAAAAGTAGCACGAAATCGGCATTTACTTTTACAATAATATACATTATTTAAATAAGCAGTAGTGTTTCCTGCTAGACCCAACACCACACCAGTAACAATATAGATACGCAACTGATTGTCGAGTTGACGAATGCGGAAAACTTCAATAAATTTAATAGCCACTTGTTGTGGTAAATAAATGAGAAGAAACTCTGCGGTCGACAACTCCTTTGTATCAATACGCACTCTGTCAAACGAATACTCAATGACTAAAATATAACTTGGTAGACTAACATTCATATCAGCGTTAATACTGCTGTTGCTCACGAAACGGAATCTTATCTTTTCGCGCAGTGTGAGGATGTAGTAATGGGAGAGCACGTCGCGGTGGCCAACCAAATCGCACAAGCGAAGGCATCTCCTCCGTTTGAGGACCACGAACGCGTCACGATTCATCGCGCAGTTGCTAGCAATGCTGTTCGGATACCGGATTACTACGAGCAAGTACAGCTCGGGCGACTCTGTCGTGATCTCCACTTCGCAGCCATAGTCGAAGTCGTTCAGTGTGTGGAATACCTTTAATTTTTATTGACTAATAAAAAATAACTAATGGCGTCGAAAGTAACTAGAATGGAGGCCACGTACAAGTCGACGCAGCTTAGGTACGCCTCTTACAAAATCGACTAACGTCATTGCCCAGGACTGATGTGTGTGGCGATCAACGGAGGCCTGCGTCCAGCAGTGAACCACTATCGAATGAAAAGATGGAAGGAATTAAAAATAATATAAACATCTTACTTTACGATTTCAGAGCTTGGTTAAATATGGACTAATGTATACTTTTAAAATGCTCAAGCTGTACATACTAATGTGATGGTGTCGGACATTCCCATGCCAAAGGAGAGGTCAAAGCGTAGGTGTTGGGAGGCGGCACACTCGCCGCTGATATCGCGAGGCCGGTACAGTAATAGCAGGCCCTCACCCCGCGCCCCGCCGCCCGCGGCCCACGTCCACCACAGAACACACCACACACGTAACGCAGCAAGAATCATAACTAACAAACTATGAGGCCACGATCTTTTGACATATACTGTCTACATCTGTGTTCGCTTCCTTTTTTTGAAATTTTTGAAATTTTACTTACTGTTGAATACTTATTTTTGAAATTTTACTTACTGTTTCTTGTTTGTTAAGAATTTCTTCTAAAAACTTGTCATTTTTTTTAATATTAAAAATATTCAATTTTAAATAGGGGGATCATAAGAATTATACATAAGGTCTATAGGGCGTGACAAAAATTAGGGAAACACTGTTCTGGAATGCCTCGATCGACGAGGCTTCGAACCCCGATTCAGTGATAGGGGGTTTTCAATTCCATATCAGACCAAAGTACGGAATCAGTGGCTTCAAGAGTATAGACGTGTGGCATGTTTTTAACCCTTAACGGATACCATGGGCGCCGTATAGGCGACATGGTACTTTTACTTACTGGGTACAATGGCGCATATATATAAGTCGAAGCACTGGACGATTTATTCTTAACAAATAATAAGCTACCAGTCACAAATGTATTTTCAATAGACACAACCAGATGCTTGTTAAAGAGAGCAACAGGTAATTCGTCAATCCCGGGAGAGACCCGCCTATGTTCAACTTTACTAATTTGGTATTGGAATGATTCTCCATTACTCTAGTTTCGATGCATCACAAATAAGCAGGAATTTAAAATAATGAAAAGTCGTATTTTTTAATCACTTTTATTAGATAAGAAACCTAAATTTGACAGTGTTCCATTTATTATGTTAATAGCATTCTTATATAGTCAACACTTAAGTTTTTATTCTCAAAAACATGAATTAACTCGTACATAATTAGATGTAAGATAAATTAAATAAGGAGTGTAAAATATTACACGCATTCTGGTTTTTATTTGCGTTCAAACAAATTACTATTAATTTTGTAAAAATACGAGTCCTTAAAATGTAATTCAAAGCAACTTCACAGAGTTAATGTACTTTTTATCATGAAATATTATTACAAACCAAAAACATAGATAATTCTCTTTTAGTTATAATTGTCATTTAGTAATATTGAGGTAGTTATTAGTTTCAGAACTTATACCAATTATAAAATGGTTCTAGAGATAACAGTAAATTCAAAAATAATATGTTGATGGATTGGTTATATAAAAAATACAGGTTGAACAGTTACAGAAATAAAAAAAACAATACAGTTGTATGTTGGACCTTAACACAATTACGAGAGAAGCAACAATAACAGCCCCTCCGACAGGGAAGAGACGCCCCGACTAATATCGACGGCTCGAACAAACGATCCAACATTCATTTAAATACAATATATATAACAGCACGAAACAAAATCCAATATTCCAGACGATACACGAGTCGGACACTAAGGCGAGGAACTACGTAACGCTAATAAAAAACCACCATCAAAATAGAATGACAAAGTAAACTATATAGAGAATGTCGGCACGAACAGCGGGGCGCGGGGGCGCGGGGCGCGGGGGATCGGGGCCGGGCGGCGGTGTAGTTCAGTCTCGGGCCGCGCGGCGCCCGCACGACCCCCCCGACACCTCCCCCACCCCCCAACTTAACGCTACTTCACAACGATACAATAAAAAACTAAAACTATTCCAGCATTCTAATACCAATGAAAATTATAGTAGGTACATTGATACTCTCGCTCTCACTTACAAATGGAAGGAATCAACGACGCTTCTATATGTACACCCTTCCTCTCGCAAACAATGCGCGGCCCGCCGTCCGCAACGCGACGCACGCGACACAGGCCCGACAGAGAAACATGATACTATAGCTTTCATCGTGCGCTTCATTACTCAGACTTGTTTGTGCTCAGCCTGAAATGCCTTGACCGATTTGTCGTTAAGCTGTCCCTGTATGGACACATTCTGTACTGTACTGGTCAGACCACCGAGTAGGTGATCGGCCTCTGGTTGTCTCCGAGTGGATCAAAGGAACTGAGAATTCGGCGGTAGATAGTCTCGTGGTGATTTTAAGCTTGTGGAGAATGGACTTGTTGGTTCTTTTTGCTGTCCGGGATATGAGCAACATTCTCCACAAGGACCACATTTCGAAAGCTCGATCTTCTTTCGGTCGGCTGATCAGATTAACTATGATCCGGACGCGTACAAAAATATATGTAGTTGTAAGTACTACACGCTCAGTGTCTCGAGCGAGGAAAGCAATTAGTTTTTATTTAGACCTAGACGCCCCCGGATGATCTAAAGTCATTCAGCAATGTAATGTTACGCACTCGAACTCGACTTGCTCCGTAAGCATAATAATACAAGACAAATACTTTTACTAAACATTTCACCTAATGGCGCTCAATCAAAAGTTATCGGAGCAATAATTAGTTATGCATGCATGTGACCAATCACTAGACTCATTAGACTTATCGCGCTCATTTCATCGCCGCACCCGCCAAGTAAACTAAAATATAGTACGCGACTATTCCTTATATCAAACTGAGGGGGAATAACTGAGGGGGAACTTTTTTTTTAAACCCAGAAAATCAAACACCAACACAAAATAAGGTTCATCGGTTAAACAAATAAACGAACAAAGCGACACTAGTATAAAACGCATTTGGTAACGTACAGTAACAAAAAGCTAAACGCTAGATTCATCGTTCGACGTCGACCAGTTGGCCGTGTAACGGACTGACGGATATCCAAAATAAGACCATAGATACTTTAAATTTGGAATATGAGACCATGTAGAAATAAAATCTATCGTTCGGGTATAATTGATAGATTTGAATTATAAAAAACTAGGTTTCGCAACATCATCAACGTACACTTAATCTTAATCCCTCCTAGATAAACATCTCACTTGGCACAATCGTAACACTAAAAGTCCATTGCGACCTGCGGAACTAGTTGCATTGCCTTGGGGTGCCGTGGTGGTGGGGGGGAGCGGGGGGGGGGGGGGGGGGTGAGGGGAATTTCACCGCCCCGGACACACCCCCACCCCGCACACACCCCGCAGCCTGTGCGGGGGAAGGCCCGGTAGTTCAA
>JAABKM020000018.1:969945-987751 GCA_016277805.2 Papilio aristodemus | reverse complement strand
GTAAATGCGAGTTACAGTTTTAGACTATCGAGGTGAACTTAATCCGAGGAGGTGAAAAAAAAGTATTTAAGAGATATTTAAGATTGCAAAGTAATCCCAGCTTACCCCTTCGATCCTTAATATGGATTTATTAGCTTTAATTTTTTTTTGTTTCTAGTATTATAATATTTGCACAAAATTTTTTTTTGTGTCACTTTAAATGCTCAAGGATGGTGCCGTGCAATTTTCTCTACGTTATTATAGCGGTGAGAATTTATAATGTTTTTCTCATCCCTTCTTTAACGTTTAATAATATATATTCATCCTTCTCATAACATATTGTACTTATCGAATTGTCAATGAAAACTAATGGCTACTAACTTATAGGTACTGACATATAGTGTTATGGCGGGTGTTTTGACAGCACTGTTGGATACTACTATTATATTTTTTATGTATGCCGCTACATCGGTTGTAGTATTCTCCTGGATATTATTAGCGTTGTCTAAAGTAAGTATACTTTAGAAAAAACCTTACAATTAATACATTTATTATTTACTTTCAAAAAACTTAGATCGATTATAATAGTGTACTTATTATAGTTAACATGCAGTAGATGATTCAAATAAAATAAAAAGTTAACTCTTACAACGTATATAATGTGTGCGATATGATATCTCTCATCAGTAAAAAACAACCTTTATAATATTATATCAAACTCTTTGAAAATATCTAAGTACCAACGATCGGCCAACTTTAGGATCTCGCCCTTGTCTAATCAAATTTCGCTCACTTCTCCGGTTTACTGTTACTGTCCGTCCCTTTTAGCGAAATCACATTCATAGACTCTACGAAAGATTTTGCACCTCAAAATAACCTTTTGTTTCAGTATAACTTCAAGGAATGGTCTCTATATTTGTTTACAATCAGCTTGGAGATTGTTGCTGTTGTAGCTTTAGTCTTAATTTTTAGATTGTTTACTAAAGTACGGTATGGAATAATTCAATTTTTTATCGCTCTTTGCATCACAATGCTATATAATGTGGTAAGTTAGATTTATAAAGAAAAGAATAATGTTTTAATTGGCTTGGCTTGACGTTCATTTATTTTTTCTTGACACAATAAATATGTCATCGAAAATTATTCAGATACAGTTATTATTTATAAAGGTCTCTTACATATGAAAAATCAAATCTTTGCAAAAAAAAAACTAAACTTTATAAGTCACAATGCCTAAGTATTCGAATACTAAATAAATATGTTTTCCACAACGACAATATGTAATGAAGCATGATCCACAGCTAGTAAGGTAGGGTAGAAAGGAGAATAGAATTTAAGTCTCAATAAAACAAAAAGTTATAAAATAAATACCTCCACTTTACCTCAATTTTGTGTAAGAACGTGATATATTTCGAAATTCTAACACCTCGAAAACTCGTACTGACTGTAACACTTTTAAAATAATTGCATTTTCTTTTGCAGGTAATGGTGATAAATCTACAAATGATACTGTCAGGTAGAACGATGGAACTTGATGAAACTGACTTCGCGATAGCTGGAATCCTTCTTTATACATCATTTATAGAATTATTCTGGTCATTGTTTCAAGTTATAGGGCTGTTTGATAAATGTACATAGTATGTTGATAAATATCTAAAAAGACATTGTAAATCTATCCTCTTATTTATTTACCACTATTTTTCATATAACCACGCTAAAATAATTACCGTCACATGACATCTGGTCTCTTATTTGTCTCTGCTTGCTTTTTTTGTCTCTCTGCTGTAAATTTCTTATCATCGTTTTCCTTAAGTTTTTTTTTTTCGACTATATTTTATCTTGGAGTACGATATTAGTGCATTTTTTGACGGCTCCTATCATAGTATGGGACAGAAAACGTGAATGCACTAGTTGCACCTCTGCCTACCCCTCGGGGACCTCAGGCACAAGGTATGTTTTTCTTTAAAATAATTCTGTAAAGTATGAATAATAGATAAGGAAATTATTCGAGATCCAGTGAGCTCATCTTTAATTCATGACAGGTTTCTCCTACACATACAGGTCTAATTTTTCACTAACGACTTTACTCATTAGGGTAATGAATGTTATCATTTCCGCAATTTGTACCGCTTAGGAATTGGTCTGCCATTAATTCATTTTCATTATCATTTGTGATGTTTTACCTAGAACTACTAAGACTTAATATTAAAACACAATAAATGACTGCTGGATATTACTGCTCAGTGCTGTAAATCTGTGGAAAAGTTTTCGTAATTTGTTTTTTGTTGGATCTTTGTTATACATGTGCAATTTGATTTTTATCATAAAATCCATTTATATGTATTGATGTGTTGCTTCTTATATTTCTTCTTAAGTCTGATTTCATATGTATTGTTTTGAATTTTTCGTCAATAAAATACAATTATTATAAAAAGTTTACTATGTTTGATTTAAATAAACAATCATATATAATATTGTATAAATTGTTAGATTTGTTTCCGTTTGAACATACAATTGTTTAACTTTCATCTAAGATACCTAAAATTTGAACAATTTTAAGGAATAAACTGATAATTGATGTATATATCATAAATGCACCAAGAGCATAATCGTTCTCTGATAGCTCCACTGTTCGTCCACCTAATACACTTTGAAGTTCTATTGTCAGCATCTGAAAATCAATCATATCAGTCTCACTTCTAATTCTTCTTATTCAGAGATAGAACTCGCTTTTTACAATAATTGTCTCTGTCTCTTTCAACATTTCGTGAGTCAAATGTGTAGTCCATCTATAGACACCAATTAAGCGCAAAAAGAGACGTTTATAATTTTTTTTAATAATACATTTACAATCTCAAATGTCGATAACCAGATGGTGTTAATTTGAATAACTAAGGAGCAAGACATGTTAAGACAAGTGTAATAATTAAGATAAGACAGGAACAAGAATATTGAAGAAAATATTGAAAGACGTAGACCTAAGTAAATTGATTGTATGGAGGACGGCATAAGCAAGAAAGGAGTGACTATTAAAATACCTGATGTCAAAAAGTCGTGGAAGAACAAATTTCATTCTTCAGCATTAGGAGAAAGTTTTGCATGTCTTAAAACGTTAAACCATACTGTATGAAAATTTGTAAACGAATTGATGTTAAACTAAATGGAAATACCGTAGAAATCTTCTGTTACATCGAAACAATATACGAAGTCAATATAAGCATGTAGATAACTTACAATTGCTTGTAATATTGTAGCAATAACGAGAATGACCAACATGAGAGGTTTCATAGTCTGGCCCGTGATCAGCATGGTTAGGACAACGATTAAAGTTATCACGGACAGCGCGGTCGCTATCACAATAACGTACAGTATCCAAGCAGTGAAGTCAAACTGTAATTAAAAAGATAAATTTAATTACTTTTGTATACTGTGTAATAGACTTGATTTAACTAATAGTAAAGCACCATATCTTCTAGTACCTATCTATATATCTATCTCTGCGTTCAAGTCCTAAATCTTCCTAAACATAAGCGACCTTACTATGACACAACTAATAAGCTATATAATCAGAATGAGCCAAACGGAAAAATGACTATGCCTGCTCAGATGCTTGGAAAAATGACTAAACTTTTTGTATTTTTGGCAGATGGACTCCTTATATAATTATTAAATAAGTTATTATAGATAAAAAAAAAATACATTTCAAAAGCTCACCGAAGTGAATGCCAAAATGACACAAACGAATACAACCGCGGCAGTCGCTATAGTAGCGTACAAAACAATTTCCGTCCTGTAATGCGATGTAATGTAGGCGGCTAGAATAGTCATTGCAACAACCTGTAATACACCATGTACTGGAATTTAATTATGTTATACAAAATCAAAGTTCTAGTTAAACTTTCAAATATTTCCATCATGAAAAAAATAAAAATTTTGAGAAGCTCAGAAGCATTATTTTGAATTATTGAATCTCAAATGCATCTATACTAAGTTTATAAAGAAGAAATATTTAATCACTAGTTTTTTTCGGTGAAACTAATGAACTTATTTCACCAATAAAAAGCTATTAATTCATCATTTCACCCGAGTGAAGCTGTAGTGACTTATTAATAAACTATAACTAAGAAGAAAAAGCCTGTTCAAATGGTAGTTGAAACCGCCAGTGTTTTTATAGTATAAAAAATATGAAACTTGAAATTATTTATTTATACTAGTACATAATTATTATTTTTATATTATATTTACAGAAATAATAATTACCGCGAAGAATAAACACACAAAATTGCATGGAGGATATCTAGCGCAGGCACTACATATAAACGCATAATTCACACACATCAGAAGCAACCTGAAAACAAATTTTCAATATTCGAATTAATTTAACAACTCGTGCACTATAAATAGAGATCTAAGTTATTAAATCTAGTGAGTCCCATAGCTATGTCGCTCTCTACAAAAAAGAGTATACAAAATTTTTATTTTTAAAACAAACCAAAATGTTCGAAGAGAACGAAATAAGGGTTGTAATATTTTAATTTATCTTTAATTGAAATTTATAAGCTTTTACGGTCCTAATTAAGGTTGTAATCACTAACTCTAAACAATTAGAAGGCAGAATATCTTTTTTCTGTCTACCCTGACTGTTTATATAGCTGACAATTGGTTTGTTTTTTCACATCAGGTGAACCGCTCATTTTCCCACTTTCTTTCAGTAAAATTGTAGTTATTTGATATTTAGATAAAAAGTAAATACTTACATTGCTAACAGTGGTAACATCATACCACTCGAAACAAAAAAATCTCGATAGTCATCCCTGGAGTAAAATAATTAATCGTATTAAATTTAAATTTTCAAAAGCATAAGCACTAAGTGAAATGTACCAGAAACCATTAAACTAATCTAGCTACAGGATTTAATAGTCTATTTATAATAACGTTCTTTTTTAATCCTATTCTATAATCCTCTTCTTTCCCGAATAAAGGCTGACTACACACTCCTAGTTATTTCAAGTGTTACATACTAGGTAATTTTATGAGACCAAAGTCAGTTAACTGGTTATTCTTTTTCCCCCTAATGTAAAAGATAAATCAAACTAGACTCATCTATAACATTATATAGAAATAATACTTACGACGCTGTAACCATTGCTAGAAAACCCGCAGTGATGAGTAGCATAATTAATACAAGAATAAGTACCAACTTTACAAAATCGTTGCGTGCTGGGTCGTAATATAATGGTGGACCAAGTCCTCCGGCACCTGTGCCACATAATACCATTGTAAATTTTAAAAAGTTCTGATGCCACAAATCAGCATAATGTTATTGCAAGCCATTTCTGATTATACTGAATCAGTAGTAAATACACCTTCGTTTTTAAGAAGCCATTTAGTTGACGTATTCGCTAATGTAAGGCAATGATCACTACCTGATTTGCCAATAGATGTTTCAAATATCTTCTAAGGAACATCTAGAGTTGAATATTAGTGTATCTTAAGGATCGCTTATAAAGACATCCTTAAAATTGACAAGATCGTTCTGTCCTACCATGATCTATTTCTATAGAATTAAGAATACCTTTACTGAGAATTAAAAATTTTCAATTCCTTACGTTGAACACGTTGAGGATTGACCGAATTATATGCTACAATGTAAACTTTCTCATTAATTGGTTTTGACTTTTCAGTTTCATCTTTAGTAATATTATGTAGAGGTATTTCAGTATTGAAAACGTTGCTTTCATGAACTTTATCGGGGGCAATCTCAGAAACATTGAATGCTTTGTATTTGTTATTATTGTTGGTTTCTTCACTTCCTGTATTATTTTCAGTATCATCTTCAGTTATAGTTATTACGCTTTCTTCAGCACTCATTTATTTTCAATTTGATTCAGACAACAATTTGGAATTAATATTATTTATATAAATATTCTTTTGCATGACAACTAAATTACTGAATATTACAAACCAATAATATGTCAAATAATTTCTTACTAATGAGGTTTTCAAATTTACAAAGATAAGACACATATTATTTTTTTCTATAGTCTATGCCTCGGGGTATGGCTTATCGTAAGTAGTTCTGTTTCAAATTGTTATCAAAATTTATTAAATATAGAATTTAAAGAAGAAAAGTTTTTAAACTAATTGGCAATGAGTAGGATATATTATTGCAAAATAGTTTTTCGACGAATTCATAGACCCGAAGAAAGGCACCAATTTTTGTTGATAATATTTATCGTAAAATTTGTTTCTTATTTTTTTAATTCTATATTTAGTAATCATTCATATATTTACTCATAACATACTTATATGTTTTAACAGTAAAAAATTAAAGTGAAAATATTGAAGAATTAATTTAGCCTTTCATTAAATTTCAATAGACAATGAAAGGTATGAATAAATGATTTTTTCATTTGAGTACAAAGTGAGGGAAAATTCAAGCAAGTCAAAATATTTCACAGGAGAAAGAAGGAAGCACATTATCAATTTCTTTGTTATCCTATTGATACATTTTATATCGCCCAATAGCAATATTGTTGAAACTTTTCAAATGATAAATTGTTTTCCTATTATTCTATAAAAAGGCCGGTAGAACCTTTTTCGGTCGTCAACGAATAAAAAAGCGTTTTAAGAGCACAAAAATCGTTGTCGTTTTAATTATTTCGAGTTCTGTTGGCGTTATGATGAATCGACCCATTATAGTATCAAGGGAAATCCTTGCTTCGGCGCGGAATAATAATTTTTCAAGTGTGCGGATTATGGAAGACGTAAATTAGTATTTATTGGCGACAAGGAACAAATCACCACGTATTGTTAAATTGCTTTTTCATAAATAGAAATTATTTAATTGTTTATTTTTTATGTTCACGTACAATTACTATAACGAGCCAAGCGAATGATCACTGAAAAGTGAACACATTTATAATGGTGTGTCCTTTTGCTCTTTTATTGTTTTTTTTATTTCTTCTTCTCAAATTAAAGTATTTTACTCTTGCCGGCGGAGTAATTACCACTCTGTTCTATATTCTGCCCTTGATTTGATAGCTTGATACGACACGCAGTTATTATATTACCATTTCTAATTTCTTTATATCCGTCTCTACTTTTATTATGGACTAGCATAGTTACATTTACAACGTAGATCATCACTAATATACAAACGTCCACGTAGAGATTTTGTTGTAGGTCAAAGACTATATCTTGGGCACCACGTCACTAATGATATTACTGCTTGTAATCTCGTATGAACACAACGTTCCAAAGCATTGTATGTAAATTTCGACATTGTAAAGGCAATATTAACAAAATATCTGAACATGTTAATGCTAATTATTTGTTTTTAAGTAGTATATAATGGTGTTCGCGATAAGAGGTTAATTCTGAGTACCACATATTGTTGTGTTTTTAAAGTAATAAGAAAAAATGTTTGTTTTTAAATCATAAGCTTTTACTATATGCATAAAATATGTGGAAGTGTTTCGCATTTATTTTTCATGAATGTTGTAAAACAAACGAAAGTGAAATGTACTCTTGAGAGAGCGGCCACTGTAAAAATGTTTTATTATGTACAAAACAACAGCGGTACTGTAATAGTCGTAAAAATCAGATCCGCAACGGAAAGAGGTGTTTTTTTTTAAAGATCCATTAGTTATGGGGACAATACAAATTGTCGGGACGTTGCTTCCGTCCACTGTTATTTGCCACTTTTACATCCTATATAATTGTCAGTAAATCTTTTTAACTTTCTACAATAAATTTTGTTAATTAAAACATTTATGATTTTTTTCTTTAAAAGGATTAATTAAAATAATTTAAATACAAACATATTTATAATAAAATTTAGATATACATATTATAAAATCTATAACATCATTATTATTTAGTGAAAGCATTGGTTTGAATGCCCAAATCTCAGGAACAACCAATCGGATCGTTTTCTATAAGTATCTGCAGCAAAGAAATTTATTGAAAATACGTAGCCTACCTTTAAAGTACAGAGAAGAGATAAACAGAAAAAAAACTCCTGTTCTTATCATCCCCTTCTCGGTGACATCCTTTTGTCTCTTCGTATCTTTTCCTTATCGGAAAGAGTGAGAAGGGAAAGATAAATAAAAGGCGTCCGGCATCTCAGTCATCGGACCAAACGTATAAGTCTGTCTTCTGTAAAGTAGAATTAACCGGTCGATCCGGCCCATTCGTGCAACAGATGGTGTTTGTGGCGTGTGCTACCACTATTAACTTTGAGATATTAAGTAAAAGTTAATAAATAAAATTAATGCAGAATATAGCAGCCCTTTTTAAATTAGAATGAAAAAATCCTCTGTCCAAAGATAGGCAACGCATCTGCAACCCTTTTGATTGTTGCAGATGTCTATGGATCGCGGTCACCTAACATCAGGTTTACGCTCGTTTGCCACTTTCTCCAATGAAAAATAATAAACAAAAAAATGAAGATATATTTTTGACTACTACATGTTTTATTCATGTTATTAACTATAGCCAATAACTTGACGGATGTTAAATCAATAGATATAATTACAAATGTATCTTCCTTTATTTGTACAAGCAGAACTAACAGTACAACTCTAACAAGGCTTCCTTGTAATATCAATTATGTTCACGGCCTTTATTGCTTTTGAAATCTCTTTCGTATGTACAAAGGATAATAGATCGTATAAGAAAGAGATAAATACTATAATAGAATAACATGCCTTTTATTGATTTGATGAGTTTAATGGTTCCGAAGATCGACGAAATATTATTTTAGTAGGAAGAGAGCTACTACGTGTATATTACGTATGAGTTTTTTTTTATAAATCGCCACAAAAATTTTAACAGCAAGCCTATCGCCATATAAGCTACAAATTTTTCTATAAAGTCTTCGGGTTAATATCGAATTGAAAAACTTGATATTACTTTGATCGACTTAGGATTCGAACCTTTATAATGCAGCCGTACCGTGATATAACTGCCATAAGGCAGTCCTAAATATATCAATTAAATATTGTATAGAAAAATACGATCTAACAGCAGCGATGACAATGCAAAGCGGAGCTCCGACCTTTAACATTAAAAACTTATGAATTACGTTTGAATTTCGATACCAACTAATTTTTATAGTTACTTAAATTCCTAGGATAAACTTTAAAATCTAGAGAAATTGTAAGTTATTACGATGGTTTATTATTACCGCTCGGCTGAATGCAACGTCAGCAGTTCACTGAACAGCGAATTCCCTTCCCGCCGAAGTAGTTTCCGAGCGAATGGTTTCGCCTTACTTGCATTGAGGATTGAACTTGGCTATAAAAATATACCACAACCCAGAAGTAGTGGTGTAACTTTATTTTATAATCTTGGACCATCAAACAAAGAAAATAATTAAAGTTTAAATTTCTGTAGGAATTTACTTAGGACATACATAGATTGATACAGTGGTGATGCATCATATAATATTTATTATGAATTTCACTCTAATAACTCATCATAATTTTCGCCAATAGCTTAAGAATGCATAAATAACAAACGTACGAAGCTTTGTCTTTCATTTCAATTCATAAAAGACTGTTTGCATTGCAAACAGAAAACAGTTAAATCATTCCGGTCCAGTGAACCATAGACCACAGACCTGTGGAATGTTTCCGTTGATTTAGTTCTTCGGTTCGGCGTCAAATTCTGAATCCAGCTTCCATTCTTGGCAACGTCCGACGTCCATGCGGTCTGCACATCCGTTATAAATAACTCACTTGATCAAAGCTTTATCGCAGATCCGTTATTCCATTATTTTGACTGTAGGTACAGTTGTACGCAAATATTATGCCAGAATTCGTTAGAATTTTGTACAATATAATGTCTAGTAGGGTAAGAAAACCTTCGCCATTTCTCAAACTTATCACATTATAACCAAATGGATTAAGTAAACAACTTCGTATAAAACATGTTTCATGTCGACTGTTTCGAAGAAAAACATTTTTTTTGGTTTGGTAATAAAACAGGATCTTAGTCTATCAGGGCTTTGATATTTTCAGAACATTGAAGAACGGAAGGGAGGGACGAGCAATGAGCTTACGTAGCGCTCGTAGACGCTCTACGTAACTCTCGTAGATCCTCTACGTAGCTGTAGACATTAATGCACTAATGTACTGCAATTTCGAGACCACTTTAAACATGTTTTTATGAGGGGCGTAAATGTTTGATTGAAATGTTTTTGTACTTTGTCTTTTTAACAAAAAACAATGTGGAATATATTTATTCCGGAACTATTTTTAATAAGTGTTTCGTCTCTGCATTTTTGTCCATAAAATCGTCCAATCTCAGGTACCCTAGTCATCACACGAAACGCAGAATACTCCTTAACACTTGTCTTTTGTGAGGTCATAGTACAATATTTCTTCAGTGGACTCTGCCTATTCGTGCAACAGATATTATTGCGGGCTCTATCAATACAATATATGTAAATAAAATTTATATTTTAATCTTCTGTATACTCAATCATACGGAGACATCATTTTACCACCACCTCCTCCATTTAACTATTTGAAATTGGAAATATTATATTAATTTGCATAGATTTTATGATTTACTATCGTGCAATATTCAACAACAATTTGAATCATAACTTAATTAAAGACTATATGGTATTCACATTCATTGACTTCGCTTTACGAATAGTCATCCGAGTATTGTGGTATAGGGGATTTGAAAAACAATTAATACTATTTTTAGTTGCAACGCCTGTTGCATTATTTATTTCATGTTGACGGGTAACATCTACTTTATATAAATATGAAATTCTTTTTGTTTAGTCTGAGTCGTGATCGATCGACATTTTCTGGAAATTCATTTAATTAGTTAAAAAAACTAATTTATTGTTTTTTTTTACTAATTAGTTCTTTTGTAGAAATCACCCAAAGGGTGATAAATATTATTTAAGTATAATGTAGTAAAACTACATTATACTTAAATAATATTAAAAGATAAATTTAATCAATATAAATTAATTATAAAATCGATAAAAGAACACAAATCTAATATTTTATTTAGTTATGAACTTATCTCTACTTGCTTTTGTCAAATAACAAGAGAGTTTTTCTGAATAATATTTGTAAATTAAATTATTATACTACGAATACTTGCATCATGAAATTCGGCTTCCGACATGGAATAATTCTTGGCGAGATTGCGTCGGAAAAATTACCCTCATTCGGCTCATGTGAGCGGTCTAATGAATGTTGAGGGAATGCAATAGAATTTCATATTCGTGAGTAATATAAAGAAAAGAAATAAGTATCATAAATTTAACAGGCATTTTCACAATTTGGTATTGTTTGTATAGCTTAATTTTCTTTCTTGTAATTTTTCTGTGGAGTCAGAAGTAATATGAATGAAAGAAATACCTTCTAAATATATATTTACTGCATTTCGAGACGACTTATCTATTCCATCTATTCTCACTTCCTTTTTAACTTCTCCCACCGAGTTCTTCTCTCTATTTATCATAAAAGATAGACATAAAATATTTCTATCTTTTCCATTTATATCTTTTTACTTAATATTGCATATCACTGTTGTGACCATTGATGTTCATTTGACGTATTTACTAACAAAATCTTATTGACAACATAATCATCGACCGACGTCGATTATCCAAAAAATAAGCAGCTTTCATTTTTCTCCCTTGAACTCTCATGACCTTAGTCAAATACTTGCTCCATCGGACCCAATTTCGTTGAAGGTCCTACCCACGCTGCTTTGGAACTTATAAATAAATGTAATTAGCACGTAATAAGATTATATTTGAAGCGTTATAACTCAATTGGTCTTTGTCAAAACTAAGCGCCTACTTCAGGAGCCGAGCGTGGAACCAAGAAACACCGATAAATTGCGAACTTAGCCTCGCTACTGCGGACCTAAATCACTAGAACATTCCACAACTTTTGTTGGCAAGCTGTGACTATTAATTTAGGATTTTAATACAACTGTTACATTTAGTTTCATATAAATGGTGAAGAAGATTTTAAAGGAGCAAGCGGTTCATGTGATATTAAGTAACCGTTACCCAAGGGCATTAATAACAAGAGAATAAACTCTGGATGCATTGTTCATTTATAATGGACGAAAGAAGACATCAACATCAAATATATTTCCTTTGCCTATTCATCCCCTCATCCATCAAAATATCCTCCTTTTCATAATTCTCTTATTAAAAAAGGAGAAGAGAAGAAAAGCATAGTTAAGTCTCCAGCATGTCTCTCGGCAGACTAAATGTACAATACTTCTACTCGACGCTTGTCTTCTATAAGGTCTTAGAATTTCACCGATTGTGCCGGTCTATTCTCGTAATAAATTCTGTTATTGAGATTTCTATTTAAGTATACTTCTCTTATAAATTTATCTTAATATAAAAGTCTTGTGAAAGGACTGAAGTAAATGGAAATCTGTAATTTCTGCCTTCTGTGAGGGCGTGTGTGCTAAATTATAAAGATATTTTTCAAAAATACCATAGAAAAATCTAAAATTATTAAAAAGTGTTTATACAGTCTTGAATAACAAATATAAGTACATTAATCTAACTCCGTACATTCTCTTCGTTTAATCGAACTAAGAGTTCCATTTAAATCTCGGACAGTTCCAAATTGTATCAAAGTTTGATTTACACAATTAAGCTTGTTAGTAGTTCAGGTGAAGGGAATTTGTCGTTATTTCAAGCTAGTTATATTGCTAAACTTGAAGGTAATACAACTTGCAAACTGCAACCTCTGTTAATGTTGATGTAAAGTTTCGAACGCGATGATAAGACTTAGGAATGTTTCGTGAACCTAAATCCTTAAAAGTTTTGTCTAATTTGTCTTTTTGTATTTTATTTCACTGACGTAGTAGTAGTTCACATTTTTTATATGACTTACAAAAATCTAAATTCGAAATTTAATTAATTTCATAGATTTTATTGCCGTCTTAGATATTTTACAGTACTCATAGTCATAGAAGGACTGAGATATTGAACTTCGGCCAACTTAAACCATACTATAGCATAGGATAAAAACTTAAGCTTATACGTAAAGGTATTTACCACAAATAAATCGAATTCGGACCCACAAGCATGTTGAATATACTTCACAGTCCGCATCCTTAACCATTCGGCTATTGACGCTTCAAACGACAGTTAGTTGAAAGACACATTCAGAACTTATACGGTCTAAGATATTGCGTATATTACAAACTTGCGCACATCGACCTTATCTCGGCAACAGTTTAGCAATCTACTCGTCCATTTGTTTTGATAAAGTTAATGGTTTCCGTTCTGTTTATCTCTGAAACTATTACACGTTACATGTTCATATCCTTAAATTATTACGGAATAATGGTATGCTATTATACGTATCGATAGTGTATAAAATAGGCATATCGGGCTAAAATTCTAGAATCCATGACAATATTGAATTTAAAAAACAATATCACCTTTCCCAAACGTGGATTCGTACCCGATAACTAAGCATTGCAGTCTAAACAGTTCTAAAATGAATATTTAATACAAAATTGTGTAAATTTATAATATATAGTACTGTAAGTAACCAGTGAGTACTTCAAATACTGATTTTCAGGCATATCATTACTCAAACCTTCCACCTTTTTCATTCTTGACGTCGCTTCCACACACTTGAGAAAACCGTAAAAGGCTTTCGTGAGTTCAACACCATTGACATTTGTGATAGAAGATAAATGTCTTATAAAATTGAATTTGCACTGCGGCTCTACTGAAGTATTTTTCTTTGTATAAAAAACTTTTTTTTTCGATAAATCAGCTTATTTTTTATCTTAATTTGAACAAGTACATTATCAAGGTAGTGTAAACTTGTCACATCTTACACAGCAATCATCATATATCTAATTCACAACTTTGTAATGTTAAGTTTATTTACACAAACTTAATACGACAAGCTATCACCATACATTCAACGAAAGCGCATGAAATTCTGAACAAACTCATTAAATTACCAATTACTATTTCTTTATAGTACATATTTAAGCGTGACCTTTACTGCTTTGTCCCGATCCAAAAGTGCTCAACGTGTTCAAATAAGTGTTCACATACAGTAAAAGCCTTATATAATATCTTTGAAATCAATTACTATTAAAAATTCACATTTCTATTCACAACACACCATTATAGTGATTTTTCATCATCCCAAATTGCCCATAATTCTATATTTTAAATTCTAGAATATTACTGTTTTAGTAATATACATATTTTACTAAAACTATACAATCAGTGAAAATAACAACGAATAAAGAAATTCATTGTTCCATTTTAATTCTACACAATACTGTTATCTTACAAGCCAAGAGCGGAGCCGAAAACGATAATAAATATTATTAGTGCGACACTAACGCAGCCGACGAAATAGCTGAAACATTCCCGAAGTCGCTCTGCTACTCGGTGATAACTAGTTTACAACTTCCATCAATAATATTTTCTACTAAGACATTTCTTTTCTACTTCTTTACAGTAAGTTAAAGTAAATTTAAAATCTTTTCACGCTACGATATCGATTGAACGCTATTACTATAAAAGATTTGATTGTGTATTTTATATAAACACAAAAATTAATGAATGAATTTAATAGGTACTGCCTCGGTGGCGCAGTTGTTTCACGGTACAATTGGATTGCTAAGCTCAGATTTGAAACTGGCAATTTGTGCCCGACATGTCGATAGGCGTTCTTCAAATCATAGGACGGATATAAAAGTGCGTGTTGTAGTTGCACCTCTGCCTACCCTATCGGTGAGTGTGTTATGTTATGAGTGAGTATTTTCAAGATAGCAACATATTTATAAATATTTCGATATAACATTCTATAATTTTTCTTCTCTCTCGAGCTCGGTACTGAAGCGAGTCAACAATAATTTAGAATTTTAGTTGTCTTCCGTGGATAGCAGCCATTATAAAATGAAATTTACGTGGGTTGTAACTTACGAAGATAGCAAATTCTCTCAAAGCATGCTTTAGCTTAGAAGAACTTTATAAGATGAGCAAAGGCGTACTGTATACTATATTTTTACTTGGTTAGAATGGATAGAGATAATAGAACAGTGGAGAACAATCTACTAAAGCTTTCTCTCATTTCTCTCTTCATGCCTCTCAAAGATTGCCGCCTTCATCCAGTGGGCTTCCGCAACTTTGATCAGATATTTGGTTTGGGAGATTTACTTACTATACATCGAACGCCATGGCCACAAGACTATGACTTTTCGTCCGACAAATAGGAAAATAATCTTTTAAAATGTTATTATATGAACAAAAAAAAAAGACTAACAAAAGCAACTGTGCACACTGACACCTGGGAGAAGATTACTAACCTAATGAAAATTTTTCCAAATGGGTCAAGATATCTTAATTAGTCGGTTGGAAACTAATGACTTTTAAAAATACCAAATACATTTTTCTTCAAATATTAAAGATTTATTTTTTATTTCTAAAATTGTATAATTTGCTAGAGCTTGATACTAGATGATTCATATCATGTTCTTAAGACGTCATATTTCCAATACATAATCCATCAAATACTAAGAGATCGTATATCCAGGAATTCGTACTAAGACTTAAACTTACTAATAGTTCTATCATTTGTTTTTTTTTTTCTTAAATGACTTAAGCATCAATGCAAAAGATATTTTATTAGCAAATAACATAGCAATGTATTCAAAAATTAAAAGGTATTTAGGTAATACTATCTTTTGTACGTTTTATTGAAATAAATAATGAAATAATTATATTTGGTAATGCAACATTTTCGATTACTTTATAAAGAATTCACCGAAAAAAAAAAAGATTTTCGTTCGTTTTCATTGCTAGAACAAAAAGTTTAAAAATAAATTCTTGTTTCACGACAAATTTGAACAAGGGTTCAGAACAAAACCGACACATTTATTATCCTCATTACATTTAGAATTTTATTTATAGAGGGTTTACTGCAATTCTGTAAGATTTTTATATGGTTAAGGTATATTTAAAATTACAGTATTATATTGCGAACCGTAATGCTAAAGAAAGGAAAGATAAGGTAGAAAAGATTAAAGAAAGCGTGAAGGAAAAGGACAATTTAGGTAACCTCACGCCCTAGGCAAAAATCAATGTAACTAGCTGTCAATGATCATTTGACATTAGGTAACCGCTACTCGTTTGTTTTTATTCTATAAAAATATGCAATAACGTTAATGAGTTAGGAGAAATACAGAACTCTTGTTTGCTCTCCAACTTTACACATTTGTTATGAAGTATTTGATACAACAAGCTTGTAACCAATCCGTTTCAAGTTGAACAGAACTCGATCAATTAGAATTAATGTTCGCTTGCTCGGAGTACGTGCAGGCCATTAAATAAGATTCACCTTTGTTCGACTCGATTACTTGAAGTTGTGCAACTATTGTGCAAGTTAGTGCTGGCGCGATGTTAAGTGCGCAAACATCTCAAATAAAATTACTATTGAATTCTATTTAGCTTTTTATTTCCGAACGAAATAAAGGGAGCGTATTGTTTTTAGATAATTGTAACTTTACAAATTTACTTTACAGATTTAGTTTTTCTTTTTATTAAATAAAATGCGAATATTTTAATTGATTTGCGAAATAGAAAACGTGTATTACTTGGAATGAATCGTATATTTCATTTTGTCGATTGCTGAGGGATCTTACATTACGTTGACTTTTACATGGTCATTACTTTAAAACCTTTTGAGACCTATGATACTTCTTATACACAACCCAATATCTTACATTCTTGTCAACAACGCAATAGCTTATTGCATATACAATCCTTCTAGGATCAATTCAAACTCAGATCAATCCCATCTATTATTAGCAATTCTTTGAGCAATGACGATTACCTTAGTTATGCTGTGAATTACATAAATTGTTATATGAAGTCGTGTATACTCAGAGCATTTTCGTTTCAAATTAACTTCAAGTGTGTACTCCTATTAGACCCTAAAGAGATGAGATTTGTATTTGTATTACGGAACAACCGAATCGGGTACAATTTCTCAAGCGATTTAAGCGCACTTTTCATTAACTCATCATCGCAGCTCCAACTTAAGTGCAAACATCGAAAGCTCGTTTAACAAGCTTACATCAAGTTTGAAATGCACAATCCAAGTTCAAACAATATAAGTTAACATCTCACTTAGCCTCCAGCTGTCGGATAGTGTTTGTATAACTACGCTCTAGCTATTGCGGAACTTTCAAGTAAAGTAACTTAGAAATAGGTAAAGTTCATGTTAGTTAGTGTTTTGAAGGTGTGCTCCACGTTAAGTTCCAGTTAAGATTGTAACCGATCGAGAAACAACTATATACAGATCTGTTACAAGCTTTCAGCTCTTAAGAACAAGTACAATAGTTCACGATAACTACGTAAATTAAACGCAGAAATATATATTTTTTAAATGTTATAAAAAACGTATCCTTCTGCTTAAAATCGCAACACACATTGCCTAACAAATATTCAACTTATCTATATGTTTCCTCATAAGAATATCCAAGTTCTTCGAACCAATTTCAAACTAACTTTTTAGATAACTTTCCAACTTTTCCAATACTCCAGAAGCGGTAACAAGCAAACGTAAATCTCTAAAAGATGCATATATAAAAATATATACATAAAGCAATTATTTTCCATACACCTTTACTATTTTATTTAGCTTCATATTGATTTATTTCTTTAGTATAAGTCTTTAGAATATTTCAATAGTAAATTAAAATAATAAAAGGAAAAATTCGAGTCGGAACGATCGTCAACCCGTCTCCCGCGCGTGGCAATTCTGACAAATCCTCATAA
>JAABKM020000018.1:860770-875961 GCA_016277805.2 Papilio aristodemus | reverse complement strand
AACAAATTAATCAATCCTTTAAAATTAATACACAAGAAAATACAAAGGAATTTCTCATTATAAATAATTTTATTCATACATTAATTTAAATAAAAATATATTTTATGCAGTTTGTACAAATTAAATAATAATATTTTAATTGAAAAAAATATTTACATACAACACAATTATACATCAGTAGGAGGATTATTGTATTTTTGGACTTGACATACAAATCAACAAAAGATTAAAAAAATTCCATGACGTCACACCTATAAATTGTCATTGAAAAATATACCTTATTAAATACAAATACAGTTCCTATTAGCCTGTCACAAATATATTAATTGCAGTGCTGTTCAAATTTTGTATTGTATTTGTATGACAATAGAGTTCATTTTTCAATAACATTTTATAATATCGTCTCTACAATAAGCCTACACTCAAACTAAAGTAATTCTGAAATGGAATGGAATTACTTTAAAAAATAGATAAGATATTTTCTGTATTATATTAAAACACGACAATTCAATTTGTAACGTGCACGCTTCAAAGATGTCTATATTGTGAAAATTTTATCAAATATTTTCCCATACATATTAAGGTATCAGATTTGAAATGGATTACAAATATTGATGTAAATATGTTGAAATAGTGTTAAAATGGGTCGTAACGTATATTTCTGAGTGTTTATTAAAATAGAAATATCATATCGATCGAGAATGAATATTAAGTGAGCTCTTTTTGACCATATCTACCCATTTTTCTAAAACAGGGAAGAGTTTGGTCCCATGTTTGTTAAATAGTTTGAATTTTTTTGTTAGATGGGTCGGAGTCTAAGTCAACTTTGAGAACCACTGTACTAAAGATAAATTATACTTTTTAAACATAAATTTAAAAAAAATTAAAAATGTTTTTTTTTTAGTGATACAGCTCCATTTGACTTGTTCAAATTAATAAACGAATTATTTCAAATGCATAAAAGATGTTGGTAATAGAACTCTGGTGTGTTACGACCCTTATTTGTATTTAATATAATGTTACAAACAAAATTAAACTCTAATGCAGGTTACTTGAAGAATGGCAATTGCATGTTACTGAGGCTATTAATTAATTTTTTAAAAAAGTACTTTGTTAGTTCGAACAGTTCGTTTTTATTACATAATTTAACGTGTCGTGTCAAAGATTTCATTACACTACAGATATGTTGTAAGCTCATGAAAAATGAAGACTCAACATTGTCCCAATCATACAATTTTACTAACTTTTTGCACCGATACAGTAACATACACCTTAAAGTTGCACTGTTAAGGATCAATATAGAATTGTTGAATTAACCAAACATGTCATTGTCACGGCACACGTTTTTAATATAATATGTCCTTTGCTCGAGAGTTTTAAAAATATTAAATTCATTGACAATATCTATGGTTATATAATGAAATTTTATTTTAAACTATAATATTTTGACAAGTTATTTATTTCCAAATTATACATGAAATCAAATTTTTAAAAAATCAACGAAGTAAATAAATGATTGCATGCGAAGTGGGCAACAGTCATGTTTTTAAAACATATATATCGAGCCATGAGAAGAAAAGAGATACATATACATTACAGATGTAACTATTTTCTTCGCAAGGGTCGATATATGTCGCGGAAGGTACTATATTATTTTCTTATATGTTGAGCTTCGTAACGAATTGTTCAAATTAACATTGTATGTTTACAATGTCTGACAATAAGCATACAATTGCTAGTCTTGTGCATTTATGTTTTATGTGCGGGTATTTGGAAAATACAAAATTCGTATTAATTTTTTACAATCATGGCTGCCTCGCTGAGGTCTGTGGTTCGAATCTCGGATCGGGCAAAGTGTTTATTGGGTTTTTCAAATCGATGCCCGTTATGACGCACCCTGTCCCCACTGTCATTGGCTTTTAAATCTAATTACCCGTACACAAGAATCGTTCATAACACTTAGGTAGCTGTTATAGACTTGTAAAACTATGTGACTATTTTTCGTGCATTTACTGTAATTCCTTTTTAAATGTTTTAGTCTTTAGAAATGGTGATATTTTAACTATTGTCTCGTTGAAGACAGATTGTAATGTATATAGGGATGTTGTTGTTTGAATTAATATAAGTTTCTTCTAGTGTATGCTTCACATATTTCTATTATATATGTACACAAACACAATAAAGACCCAGTTGGTAGGCCTATCAGGACTTATAGGAGATTGTTGTATCAAACATACAAATATATATAAATATGTGAAGAATATGTCATGGAGAGAATAAACAATATAAACTTAATCGATATAGCAATTTTAACTTGCGATAATTCTTCAAATATATATGTATGTGTGTACATACATTAATATAAAATTTTAAATATGGCAATCTTTATAAAAGTGTTAAATTCATGTTTTCGGCATAGAGATATCATATTTAGAGTGCTTTGTTGTTAAATGAAATTTTAAATCGAAATGTATTTTTAGAATTAAAAATGCCCTTAAAAAAAGAAATCTAAAATATTTACTATTTTTCTATCCATAAATAAATGTTATATAACCTGTGACAATGGTAAATATATTCAAAAATATGAATGTGTCAAACCACAATTTGGTTGGACGGTTACACGTTTTTTTCCCCTGTGTTAAATAAATAACTCTTTGTATTATATCTCTATAGATCTTCGTCGAACTGCGACTGCTTTTTAGTATGACAATAAATTATATAAATTTATATTTTTCTGAGTCAAACGCGGCATTTGCCGAATGCCAGTTATATTGGAACGCATAGGTTATATATTTTTTCTTTTTCTTTACAACCAGTATAGATGCATTTAAAAAAGAATCATTCCTTTTACATGTTTCCGTTTAATTTGAAAATATTTATTAGATTTAAGTAATGCATTTCACCAATAGAGGTCAATTTTAATTTCCACTGACGAAAAAGGTCATAAATTTATTACAGATTGACTATCCTTTAAAATCTTATTTGGGCCCCAATTTTTCTGATCACACTTTTTTTATGAACTTTTGGGTAGACAAAATAATAGTAAGTAAATAAAATAGTATATTTATGTATCAATTGTGTCAAAAATTTATTCAAATAATGTGAATTAGATTCAAGTTATATAAATGTTTCAAGTTCATTCACTTAAGGTTAACATAAATATTGTAATAGATAAATTTATGTCTTGGTACTAAAGTCTAGCGTTCTCAGTCATGCTTAATTTAAAAAATATTTAAATTTTTATCATGGCAACTTTTACTTTTTAAATTTAACGAGTCTGAGTGAGTTGATGTGGCAATATTTTATTATCTGTAAGCTTTAAATCGATGTTTATATTTTTTAAATTGTATTAGTATCGTTTAATTGTGGCAACGACAATACTGTTATGTATTGCTCAAATTTGCTCATTTCTCTATATGTATTTTTCTTCATTGATATTATTTTTTATATGTACATAGAGAATTATTTCAATTTGTGTATTTTGTTCTAGATCTATATAAGTTTTATCAATTGAACTGTGACATTTGGCAGGTTCTGCCTGCATTGTATTTAGAATAGATAAATAAAAATAAACGTTTACTTAGAGCAATAAAAATGTCTTCTTTATAACATAACCTATAACATGTCTGTATTAAAGGACCTCCAATTTGTTTTATTTTATTACCAAACTTCAAGGAGAATGCTTTTTCATAAACTACGATTAGTAATTTTCTTGGGAAAAATACTGGCAATTATAAATTATAGTTAGTTTACATTAAAAATAACAAGTTTTCTTAATCTTGAATGTAGATTGAGTTTTTTCCGTCTTGCTAATTAAATATTTGGAAACATCTAGCTTTTGGGCACCATGGGCTAATTAGATTTTTACTCAAGCCATGTATTGAGATATTTATTGCGTTGTATTATCATAGGAAACGATGTAATAGGAATAAAATAAGACACCAATAAATTTATATATATATTTTTAAATATTAATTAACGTATTAACGTCTACTTAAATTCGTAACGTGAAATATTTTTAGATAAGCAGTCTTATAAAAAAGCATACATCATTAACAATGATTTGTTAGGACCTAATCCTATATAACCCTTATATGTTCAAGGCACGTCCTTCTAAACTCAAGCCAGTTAGATGAAATAGCTACTAAAAACTTACTTTCACCTATTGTTTTTTAATAATATGTGTTTTCATAAAAGTATATATAAGAAAGAAAGAAGTATATATAAGTTATATCTTTTTTTTGCTCAATCCTTTAATCCGAATGAATTATTTCTGCTTTCATAACACAATCTACAACATTTATACACAACTTATCTTGGATCCAATACTGTTATGTATATCTTGGACCGTAGATATTTACTGTCAATATTTTTACTTATCTTAAAAACAGGTATATTATAACTTAACAAGTTTGTTTACATTTCATCTCACTGGCTTTTTACAAACACAAATATCAGGGCAAGTTTTACACTGCTTAATTTATATTTTAGAATAAAAAAAAAGAAATAGGTTTGTATCTTGCAAAACTAAAACATGTGACAATGTGACACAAATCAGCTGACTTTTTGTATCCTACTTAAGTCTTATAAAAAACCAATAAAATCAGTATATGATCACATAAATATAATTTTGTAATACAAGAAGTAAATCAACCAAGCAGTTAAATCAAAATGCATATTTAATTAAAAATTGTTTTAACAAGTATTGAAATATTTAAGTGTGTAACCATCCTAATGGGGATAAGGGCATCCCAAAGAATATGATAACAAGAAACTATCTACTCATAACAACCATTAATTTAACAAGAAAACTATATTATAACATTAAATGTAAACATGGCAGTATATTTTGAAGCTATGATCCCATATTACAATTATTAAATTACACTTTACTAATTCCTGTCACTTAACACAGATATTGTAAATAAATTAAATTAAAAAATAAATTCTACCATAGAGCAGAATGCACTTAAATCAAATATTAGCTATAAGTGAAGATATTCATTAAAAATGATGCATTATTGCTTAAATTTCACCACAATAACTCAAACTGCTAAACTCTATAGAGAAAACTTAATTGTCTTTATTCTAAATATTAAAACAATTCAGCCTACATTGCACTTCCTAGCTCAAAGCATATTTTATTAACTCTGTATGAGTATTGTAAATTCATAACATCTCCCTTACATTTTCACTTGAACTCCTCTCCCATATTTGTCCCGATTTATACAATCTATAAATTTTATTGCTCAATAATGCCTGAGAGAATTGTGTTATCGCACCTTCTAGTTTATGTTGAAATACTTGCAACTGTGTCTCATTGTAACCGCTCGGGCTGTACTTTTTGACGTCTCTACATTCAGTGTATTTATGCACACCCAACATATCTAATGGAATTTCCTTCATTGCTGTTGAAAGATTGAATATGTCATCAAATGTTGATATAGCATCAAGGTTTCTTATATGTATTGAAGGAAGTTTCTCAGGTAACATATAGTAATGCCTTTTGTTTAATATATCTGGATAACCTATTTCAGCATTATCATCATCAGGTTGATTGAGACAGAATAAAAGTGGCTGAACAATTACCGTTTGTAACGATCTTATTGGATCAAAATCTCCTAAGACACCTTTTAGGTTATTATGAAAACGTGGCACTAAATATTCATCCCAAGAAAGAACTATTGCATGGCTCGCTTTATCTGAATCTTCTTTATCATATCTGAAGTTTCTAAACAAGCAATCTAACTCAACTGCATTTCTTACAAGAGAATATGATTTAGAAAATACAAATGGATAATTTAAGGGGAAGAATTGTATATTCCATTGGGTTATATCATCGGGTAAAAGATTTAATCTTCTGATAACATCTTCTGATATCATACTATCATATATTGTAAAATAATTGACACCCATCATTTGATGGAATACAAGGAATTCAATGAATGAATCTCTTGAAATTATTGGAACTTGATTTGGTACCACACATATTGCTGGTACAATATTATTGACAAATTTAATGCTACTGCTTTCTTTCAGTTTACGTTTTGTGTTCACTTGAATTAATCTATTAATGGGAGCATTGATGGGATTAATATTATAATCGTTTACATAAAAACTTATTCCTTTCGGCTTCCCTAAATCTCTGTTCATTACGCATTGGAATATGTACAAGTTAAAACTTGTATCTTCAACAATCACTTTGAATGAAAAACGCCCCGCTTTTGGTTTGGGCTCATTCTCCAACCAAATATTGCAGCGGAATGCGGGATGCACATTGCTTTTGCCAATAACAATTGTGTCTATACTATGAGCATAAGATGGAGTCAGAGTCTGGTACTTTTGATAAGATCGTAGAAACGAAGAATATGAGTAAAAATTTTCATCTATTTGTTGAAAGAGCGGCGGTGTTTCTCGTACTTCCATCGAAGAGTTTCGCAGTATTTCTGATAGCATTGTTGCATTAAATCCTGGGCCGCAAAATTCTATTTCAGATAAGCCGGGTTTGCCGAAAAAATTGAGTACCTCGAGTACATACCGGAGACGATAATACTCGTGTCGGTAAATGAGTAGCGTTACAATACTGATGAAGCTAATCAAAACCAGAATTAACTGGTAGTACTTGCGCATTATGTTCGTTGATTTTCTTGGAGTCTTCATTTATAAGAAATCGTAACCGGCACGAAACATAGCAAAAATATAGAGCAATAATGAAATCATCTGTGACAAACGTTCAGGTAAAACACCAATTAATGTTATTCAACTAGAATTTGACTACTGCAAACTTGCAAAATTACATGCTATGTATATAGCAAGTTTGTAGCAAAGCAATCTATAATATATTGTCATATAGTATAGCAAATATTCAATTTACACTTTTTCACTGCTCATGACATGAGAAATTGACAAAACAATTGACATCTGATCTGACAATGTTGTCAGCAGAGTTAATGTAGTGTTATAAATTCTCATTGAGTTTGAGGGTACTCTAAGCCAATATTCTTAAAGTCTATATTGGTTTATGTGTATGTGTGTATTTGGTGGTAAATATTAATTATGCGCTCACGCCCGTAACCCACAGGGGTAGGCAGATATTTTGGATTTCCATTTGATATGATCCTGGCATACCTTTCCGCTCTATCTACATCCATACATCGATGCATACATACTCGTCGGGCTCGTCGGTTACGGGTACTTCTTACATCGCCGTTTTTTAGTGGGTCACTAATCTATTCGATCTAAGTCCTGCTGTCACGTTCCCTATCGACACTACCACTGCATCTGTATTAATTAATTGGTCTTTATTAAGCTTTTACTCAGCAGCGGTATTCTAAAAATCGATAATAAGATGTTATTGATGAATTTTACAAATATTAAAAAATAGAATATTCCCATAAAAAGTTATTCATTAATATACTCTTTGCGCTTCACTCCTGATTTGCCTATGATAAGAAGCCGCAAAGCCGTAATGTCAAAGTATCAAAATTACGGATGAAAACTTAAGCAAGTCATCGGCGATTTCAAGTTTGAAAAGCTTTTGTTTCAACTAGTGTTCATTTAATATTTATTATGTCTGTTAATAAAGAAGATACATTAAGGCAGTTTTGTGACGTTACGGGTGCTGACGATGCACGGAGTAGATTCTTTTTGGAATCTTCCAATTGGCAACTTGAGGTGAATTTGCTAATACGATGGTTTCATGTTTAGTTTTCAATATTTAAAATAATTTATTTATTTCGTAAGTAAAAGTGAAAAACTTTAAAAGACACGTAAATCTTTTGATTAATTTCCAGCCAAAGAATAACTGGTGTTATGAGAGTTACTGTAAATAACATTCAAAGCGTAACATTGTGTGCTTTAGAAATATTTATAACTCAATAAACTTGATGTCAATTCATCATTTTATGTAACAAATTATGTTTTTGTATGCCAGTCATCTTGGTGGTGTAGATGGTGTTTGAAGTTCCATCATGTTTATTCATTAAGGTTTTACTTTGCTCATGATATGAATCATAAATACTTTGTTTCGGTCTTTAGAGTATTCTACAGACTAGACATTTATACAAAAGTAAAATATATAGCGTTTTAATATTTTATTAAAATGCTATACTGCCTTAAAAAATGTAAAAAATTGCAGGGTTAAATCTGCCTTAGATAAATATTTAAGAAGCCAAATCAAAAGCATATCTCAACATTGCTTCCAGGTGGCTCTGTCTAGTTTTTATGAACATGGTGGTAATGTAGATGACCCTCCAGCTAATCCGGCTCCGCCCGCAGCATCGGTACCCACTCTCTCCGACAGTGATATGGAGTCACCGCCCGCATCTCCAGTACTGCATGCGAAGAAAAATAAGAAGAAACAGGAACCATCCAAGTTTGCAACATTACAGTCATTGCAACAGGACAGTTCCAGTGATGAAGAGGAAGGTATGCTATGATGAATTATGGAATAATCTAACTGCAGGAGGAATTATGCATTAAGATTCAGGTCTTTTATAATTTGAATCCCAAGCACACTGAACTCTGAACAGTGCGATCACACATTGCACTGTTCAGATTTCATGCATTATGGACAATTGACAATGCCTTAAGGATTTTCCATGTTGTAAAATATAAAAGTATATCTACATGGCTCCTTTCAACGTAAATAGTATGTTTTACCATAGATATAAATAAAAATTAAAGAAGTGCTCACTCCATTTTCGTACCAACCTGTTCCCACCGCTCCTGGGTCAGGAATGTGCTTATTTGTATGAATTTATAAAGTGAATTAAATTGACTTTATATATTGTATCTGCAATAAGAATAAATAGAATATTTAAATTAATAAAAACAATATAGATTTTTTATCATATAATTAAATATTAATAGGGGTCTTTTAATTATTTCAAAACAGATAAAAAAGTAAATCATCATATATGTACAACATATAAATGCATTAGAGCAACAACCTCAAAACAAACTGATATAACTTACAAACAAATGTTTGAAAATTGTTTTGAATGTTGGAAAGACATAGAAGATTTAAAGAAAAAGATAAACACACTAAAATTAGAGAATAGTGACTTAAAAAAAGAACTAGAGAAGGTCAAGCAAAGCTTTGTTGATACAAGTGGAACAGGTTACTATTATAATAATTTGTACATAACAGAATTGTTATTAATGTAACTGAAGTTATGACCTTATTCTTACAAATGTCAGATGTCATTGTTTTGGCTCATTCTTTTTGTATTCATGTAACAGAAAATAATAATTTATTAATAATTTCAAGTCAGATATAAATGCGGTGTCTGGATATGTCAATATGTCTTAATATTTTTCCAAATACTGAAGCTTTCAATTATCTATTAGTCATTGAATATATAGTATATTTTTAAGAAAAATAATAGTTATATGAATTTAAGAAACATAGAAAGAGAAATAGAGAAAACGTTTTTTGTTCCAGGTGAAGCATTTTACGCTGGAGGATCAGAGAGGTCAGGTCAACAGATCTTGGGCCCCGGGAAGGGCAGGAAGGATATTGTATCTGAGGTGTTTAAAAGTGTCAGAGAGTGAGTTTATATTTTTTACTGTGAAGATTTTTTTTTCATCAAGACATGTGATGTGACAGGGAGCGAGCTTATCGCCATATCTGTCTCAAATTAAAGACTCCAGGCTGAAAATCTTAAATGAAATTTAATTGAAAATCCAAATATCACTTTGCCTGACCCGGGATTCGGAGTAATGCATCCATGATACAACTGCACCACAGAGACAATTAGAACATTCACATACTTATTTTGATTAGTGTAACATAATGCTGACAAATCAAGGTGTTGGTCTCATGGGTTACATGGGGCATCCAGCTTACATGAGCTTTGAGGTTACACAATGGTAATAAGACACATAGGCTATCTAGATTACACTATGCATTTAGCATACATAGGGTACCATACACAGGAACAAGACATGTACTGCATCAAACAAAATAAATTGGCGGGCTTAACAACATTTTATTTCATGATTTCTGGTTTGGAACAAAATCCTCACCAAATCTGGTGATTTGATAGGAAATTGCGCTTACACCTTTATGCATGGTTTAAGACATTGTTTAATTTGGCTGCAGGCAAGGCGCGGTGGTGTTCGACAATGAGCCGACTTCCTCCAACAGAGAGCGCGGCGCGTTCGCCGGGGTCGGCTACAGGCTCGGTCAGTACTGCATGAAATAAAGTCACAGCCCTCCGTACGCCTACATCTTACAAAATACACAACGGATTTTAACGCTGTTTACAGATTATATGCTGTACCATCGCATAATTATTAATGTTATTTCTAATCTTAGTATAATTATTTTGTTGTTATAAAGTATTATTTATTGTTTTCAATAAATAATATGTTTTAATATTGTATAATTACAGGACAAACTGCCGATGATCACGAGCAGATAGCGCCCCCTAATTCACAACAGGTAAAGTACCATATTAAATAAATTAATTTATAAGTAAAAACTTGTTATTTATCTCAGAGTCGTATCCCCAGGTTAGATAAACAAAGTCAATTTTACAAATGTCTGAATTTACTATGGAACAGTTTTGGTCCTCCGAGCCGGATCTGCGACCTTTAACAAAATGAAGCTAAAACCTTAACCTTGTTTCAGGAACAGTCGCGGTCGGTGAGGCTGCGACTGTTCCGTGAAGGCTTCACAGTTAATGACGGGCCTATCAGGTCTTACTCTGAACCGGAGAACGCAGAGTTTCTCAATCACATACGTCGAGGGTGAGTTATTACCTGCACATCCATTACATTTATATCATAAATAACAAATAGACTTTAATCTGCCATAGTTTGAATCCCTGGTCGGGCAAAGTGATATTTCGGTTTTTTAAAGCCAATATCAGCCCGGAATTTATGACATGCACGTCACCTATTGCCAGGAAAGCGTACGACAAAACGTGAGTGCATTAGTTACAACTCTGCCTACTAATTCGCGGTATACAGGTGTGAGGTATGTTTTTTTAAATTAATTTATAATGTGTTTACGTCACTTAGGGAGATACCGAGCGAGCTGTCCAAGGCGGGCGGGGTCCGCGTCAGCCTGGAGGACTGCCGGCACCAGGAGTGCCCGCGCGCCGCCGCCCGCCCGCACGCCTTCTCCGGCAAGGGACATCTGCTCGGAAGGTCAGATATATCGGATACCTAATAGTACCTTGATAACGTAAATATTTCTATAATTTGCAAAAATAATGTGTTCCTTTCCTCTCAGAGTCTATATATAAAGAAAGATAGTATAAAATCTCTAATTAGAGTTTTTTCTTTGGGCTTTAACTTGTCTACTGTTACTGTACTGTATTAAGTATTCTAAGGCGTTTGTGTTGAAAGTGATTGTTGTTCCAGTCCGACCCCGACGACGGTGGGCGCGACGGCGGCGGTGGCGGCGTCGGCCGGCGACCGCGCGGCCAACCAGCGCGCCGCGCAGGACGCCGTCGGCCTCGACGACTCCGCCCCCGTCACTACGCTGCAGGTAACACCTCGTTTACAGAGGATGTCATAGAACTGCCCGGAGCTTGCTGAGCCTAATGTGGATACGGACTGGCTTCCAGACATGGGACGAAAAAACATATAGCGTAATGTGGGTACACTGATTGCATTGCCTACCCCCTGGGAAATACAAGCGTTGATGTTTTTAAAAGCTTTTTTTTTTCAATTTCCAGTTCCGCCTAGCGGATGGCAGCCGGCTGACCGGCCGGTTCAACCACAGCCACACGGTGGGTGACCTGCAGCAGTACATCGCGCGCGCGGAGCCCTCCTACCAGCTGCACTCCTTCGCCCTCCTCACCGCCTTCCCCAGCGCGGAGCTCACCGACCCCGCCGTCACGCTGGCGCAGGCCAACCTGCTCAACACGACGCTGCTGCAGAGACTGAAGTAGGACACCGTCGCCGTCGAGGTATGTGGTGACAGCTGCTCTAGTACATATACCACATGTCTCATAGAGCTGTCATTGTCACTGTTCCGCTCAGTCGTGGTGTCTAGCGCTATATATTTGAAAAGTTTGAGCGGATTTAAGTTAATAATGGATCAAAACTGTTCCATAGACGCTCTATCACAATATATCTCGATGTAGGTCTCTTTATAATCTGTGGACTGTCTCGTGTCCGTTTTGGTCGTGCGTTGGAACGGAATAATATTTTTTGAGTGTAAGATAAAAAAATTCTTGTACACTTTTTGTACTTTTTTTTTATAGAATGTGAAAAACAAGCAAACGGTACATTAAGTCTTCATTTGTCATTAAACGATCTGTGTTGTTTTGAAATCTTTGTCTATAATTACAATTTTACGTTCAACGCACGACAGATTGTAAAACGCACGCGTGACGTTCCACAGATTCCATCGGCTATGTATTGACACTAACTTATAGTCACAGGTTTGTATAATCAAATTGTCTTGAAATGCCTGAAAACCGAGAGCCAGCTGCAGTAGAAGCCTTAAAATAAAACCAATAACAATTTAAAATAATTTTTCGGAAAAAATGTGTTATTTAAATTAATAAATATTTCCATAGACTCAAAGAAATGTATATTGTATAGGATTGAATTTGTGACTAAAAGTTAGTGTAACAATTCTGTTCCCAAACATTTTTTCGATAAATTGTTTATAAAATGGGCTTTAATAAAAAAAATTCATAATAACGTCTTTTATTCCAATACAAACCTTCCGAAATTACTTAAATACAGTTATAAAATAGCTTTACGTTGAATCATCTCTGTGTAGTTAAATCGCTTTGCGCCATTTTGTTTTGGCGCCACTTGAATTTGGAAGCCGCGCGCAAGATGGACTCACGTGCAGCACTCCGCTTTGGGGAACGCGCACGCGCAGGGAGCCGTCGCGATGCACTCCGCGGGGCACAAGCACTCACAAGCTGCAAATTATCGACTCATTAATTGTACACATTCAAGTCGAATAGTTTACTGACCATGTTGACCCTAAAATAAAAATTATTACAAGTCACCGACTGAAACGAAAAAAAAAATCAATTTACAATCAGAGCAGACTAATTAAACTATTTCATTATATTAATGGATATAAGGGAACCCCCTCCCCCATCCTAACCCCCAACAAAACCATTCCTGTATTTGACAGACAACACCAAAACACTTCATATTCTCGTGATTTAAATTCTACCTTCCTATACAACCTCCGGAGTGCGCGCAGCCTGTAGCTGCGGTCAGTGGGCCGAGTACTCACGTTTGCAGTCGCCGTACGCGCACGGGTCCATGTACTGCGAGCAGTCCTCGCCGGGCGGCAGGAACGACGAGCGGTACACTGTGGTGCTCTCCAGCTGGGAACACGACGGTTATGTCAATTACACTCAAACATTACATGTTACATAACCTAAAACATGTACGATATTGTTCATCTGTCATTTGAGTGCACTTTCTGAAGTCAAAACTCGTAGTTTGCGCACCATAGACAATTGCTCATTTTATTTTCCGGCAATAAAAAAGGTATTTTATATTGATGGCGGTGAAAAAATCAAGCGACGTGTTGATTAAAAAAGGTAAATAAATATGACAAAATAGCTATGGTTAAAAAACAATGAGACTTAATTGGTTCTAATGACAAAATAAATCTTCGTTCAGAGAAACTATCCATTCAATTTTAAAGTGAGCAGAAATCAATACACGAACGCTAAGGACGTTTGATGATTTAATTTCATGGTCCACGCAAGGTGTAGAGGAACTTAAGTTATCACTGACCCGTTGGCAGGGCTTCTGGTACTGTCCCTTGCAGGCCCAGGGCGGGCGCTGCGGCGCCGGCGCGCACACCGGCTGGTACGACATCTTCTGTACTGTGGACGACTCCATCTTGGCTGTGAACACACGAGTACTTTTATTCGACTACCCTCACAAACTTAGTAAAACACTTTAAGAATTATATGTTATACTACCAATAGGTACTAACGTATCTATTATTTCTCCATTTTGTACTAATAAATTAACAAACAAACCTCTTGTAATAAGAAAGAAAGGATGGGGGAAGAGGATTTAACGGCGTAGGGGATAGGTATGAAAAAGAAATATGCTTTGTCGTTCATCCCTTCTATAGCGAATTAAAGGAAAACATGGAATTTAGCATTTATGAGCTCATTGCCTCTGATTAGCGACCATTCAATAGTAAGTGAAACTTGTTCGTTTGTATTTTAAACAAAACCTATGTGGAAATATAATTAAAGAAACACTAGATACCTGAGGGTCTCTCGTAACATTTTACAGGAGCGAACGATTCCGGTATCTGTGCTCGTCCGGGGTCTATATAAGACATGCGGTTCACAGTACGATCTGAAAGAGAAATTAAAAAATAAATAAAATTTACATTAAAACTCTACAAGATTTGATCATTTTATTTAGTTTTCTCATTTAGTCTTCCTCTCTTCTTCTTTCATTATCTACAAATTTCCTTTGCTCTGTAAACTGACCGCGGACTTGCATCTGTTATTGAACAGATTGTTTCGTCTACTTGACATTCTCTCTGCTTGTAATTGTTACTGGTTAAATACATACTTTCAAACGGTTGCTCGACGCAATGGAACTTGGCTGGTGGCTTGAAGGACTCCCTGACGGCGCAGGGTTTAGGTACAAAGTCGTGTCGCTGTGTGGTGACGTTCTGCATGGGTCCCTGCCCCCACATGTCGTGGTGGCACGGCCTGATCGGCTGCGTTACACACACCGGGTTGGGAAGGAACGACAGCTGGAAAAAACAAAAATTAAAATGTATCATTTGCTTCTCTAAGTAATGCGTAGCAAGGAATACGTTCATATTCACCTTGTGGACGGTATCTCCGTCCATTAGAGCTGTGGAGGGCACGATGTTCGGGAGAGGCTTCACGGCCGGCGGTCGCGCGGTCTCCACGGGTAAATAACTGGAGGACAATGAATTTTAGACACGTCATCTTCTAATCAGATTAATAAATTGGCAAAATATGAGGTCGATTTCTATAAAATAAATAATAATTATAATTATTAAATCCTTTATTTGTTTTACAATATCTGCAAAATTATCCGAAGCTGGGACATTCTTTTAAACATAAAAGGTTGTCAAATATCTCCCTTCCGCCTTTTTGTCTTTTGAATTTCGCAGCTATGTACAAAGCGCTACAGAGCTCGTATCTGGCAATACTATACATAATTTGAAAGGTCTTGACATAACCTTCAAA
>JAABKM020000018.1:822801-852360 GCA_016277805.2 Papilio aristodemus | reverse complement strand
TTTTTTATTGCGTACGAATAATTTTTGTTTCATTGAATTTACAAATACCCGATACCCTTTCTGGACACCTTGTATAACCGAAGGGTTACGGATTCTCTTATAATCGAATTTAAAAGTATCTATTCAACTCACTCTGGCATAATTTCTTGATGGTCCTTTGCCGAAATTAATTAATAAAAAATAAAATTAATCTAAAACCTAAAAGTATTACAAACGGTATAAAATTTTAAAAAATCATATCTATCTAAAAATCATTACTAAATGAAATGACACTGACAAGTTAATCTTTTGTTAATAAGAAAAATTACTTTTCACATCGAGTTGGTTGTTGTCGATACAAACTGGAAAGGTTTTATTATGATATAAAAATTATGACCGATACTCGTATAAGACGATAATAAATATTCTCTTATGGGTATACAGAAAGAAACAAATGTGGCGCGAGCATGTTGAAAAGAAGAACGCAGAAAGAAACAAGACAAGTTTATATTGCAACTTGTAGTAGTGTCGGTAGGAGATGTTCCAGGAGGACTTTTATTAGTGATATACTAAAGTCATTATAAGGAGTAACCGTAATCGGTAAGCTTATATACATAGAAGCATGGATATAGACGCTAAATAGAAATGGTTAATCCATGCCCCGCA
Organism: Papilio aristodemus; assembly: GCA_016277805.2. Classification (NCBI taxonomy): domain Eukaryota; kingdom Metazoa; phylum Arthropoda; class Insecta; order Lepidoptera; family Papilionidae; genus Papilio; species Papilio aristodemus. Next base: position 851,715 of record JAABKM020000018.1, on the reverse strand, counting down.
ATTCAGACACGAGATTTTTACAACAAAAAAACTACTATGAAGTTCGGGTAATTCTTTTTAATTTAATTTAATACTGTGATACAGAACACAAGTTATTCAGCTTATCATAAATGTTTTTTCTTAAATATCTAAATGTCAAAGATTATGAAATGAGATCAAGGGCAAAGGGCGATAAAGAGATTGTTGTCACAGAGAGTCTAACCCGTCAATCGAATTTAAAATAAATATTTTATAACAATTACTAATTATTTCTTAATACAAAGACTGTCTAGCTGTTGGAATGTCCTGCTTTCGATTTCAAGTATATGCAAATATTGTGATAAATAAACTGAATTATGATGACGTCATAGTATAGTGTGCAAAACAAGTTCAAGACGTGAAACAGATTAACAAACAGTGTACAGACTTGGTTACCTTTGGCACCAACGCATATGGAGAGGTCAGAGGAAAGTAGATGTGGGGTTTAGGGTTAACTTTGTAAAATCAAATGATTTATGAAGGGAGAAGAGATTTCAGTTCTTTTTCCTCCATTTATTAATCCGTACAAATCAAGGTCTTTTTTGATTACGTTAACTAATTATGTCTTAATTTAATGTCTTTCTAACTATGCAGCGATTAAATTTAATAGACATTTAATTATATAATTCTTAGAAGTAACGCGTTGAGTAATTTGTATCAATATGACCTTCGTTAATTCAGACCTGTCACTTTAGGAGCTTGGCTGACACTAATCTTATTTGTATCGTATCATTCTGTTCCAACACAAGTTTGTAATATATACATACATGGAATTTATATTTACATATCTTACAAAGTAATACAAATACATTATGTTCTAATCAATTTATAGATAAATATATTTGCAAGTATCAAGTGAAAACAATTTTTTTAATGTTGTAAGTAATTATGTTTTGTGATGTCGTAGTGATAACGAGTACAGTTAGAAAAACAGTTTCACAATTTTAGTAACTAAAAACATTTTGAATCTTTATTCGAGGTATTTTAAAGGAGACTGGCTAGTATTATAAATAAGCTCTCTTGAGTCTGCGTGTCACATACAAAAATCTATCATAATTTTTGTCTCCCCTTCAGAGTTACGGTTATTACAAATATGTTTGTACTAACGAACAGTTTAATATATTGGTTATATAAATATATAGAGCTTGATTGTTTTACTCACGCTACTGTCGTGTTGGTAAACTCAAACTTTATTTCGTTCTAAAAGCCCCTACACACTACATGTGCAGTCGTAAATAAAGAAAGCGACGTGTCGCGGTTGAAGCTGTACTACACTCAGTCGCGATGGCTGTGTATGTTACCGCAATCCAACCCGTGTTTAACCGCCGATGTCAAACCGCAACACCGCAAGTGTCTGCTGTGGTTTACCGTCTTTCTGAACCATCACCGCCGTAATGACCAAGTCTTAGAAGCCACTATGTCCTGAGATCACCCAGTTCAAGAGAGAGAGCTCCATTGACTTTGGAAAAGTTTTTTGAGGAATATAATTATTTTCAGTATAAATGTAATCTTTTCTACATATTTATCAGTGCGCGGTTACGCATTCCAAGTGTGTAGGAGTTCTAAATGTAATAAAAACATAGTGTTAGTAATTTACAATACTACTCTGAGCGCGCAGTACTTCATGGAACATAGCGTGTACTGCACGTCTGATGTTTAGTATTTGTTTCGAAATTATTTCGTTAATGAATCATCGTTAAGTTTTTTTTTAATAAGTTTATTGGTGTCGTACAATCAGGTATGTTTAATAGATTATAAATTCGATTTAAAATATTTAATCGCTAGTAAAAATATATGCATACTTTTTTAATAAACAATTTGTTGAAAGATTTAATAATTTATATTTTAAAATATATTCTACTATCGATATCCAAACAATACTTGAAATAAAGTTTATTTATTTATAATTGGACCATTGTAATTTTATTTCAATTGTGGTAGAGATGAGACATTATCCGTTTGGAGAATGTTATTTATTCTTATTTAAAGTATATAAAAAATCATCTGCTTGCTAAGAGGTCCATATCCAAATAGGTTCCATATCAGATGAACTCAATACAGATTAACATTAAACGTAAATAATTACTGTATTATTGTTACGCGTTGAAATGTTACGCGACTCGACAATATCAAGCAATTGCTAAATGTATTTGTATGCATTGCATAGATTCGGAACGCGTCGTTTCATCATTGTTTAGTGACAACAGATCAATTAGCAATACGACTGTGTGCAATAAATTCTGTCGGGAATGTACGTTACGAATTGGCGAGTACAATCAAGCTAAAAATTTATTTCCATTGAAATTGTGTTGGACACTAATCGATTAGACTGTATCAGTTATGTCATTGTTCGTAATTATTGTGATCAAAACACGTTCGTACACTCCCTCCCATTCTAATTTTGCTAACAAAATTATATCTTAATATATATTAAATTGTTTCACAGTTTGAGATTTATTATATGATAAGTGAAGTGCGTTAAATGGTTGTTTAAATACGAATATTCAAGTAATATGTAAATATAAGTATTCTTAATATAAAAAAAAATAAATAAAAGACATCTAAGTCCTGTGACCACAAGTGTTATAATTTGCTCAAAAATTCAGGAATAAAAAATTAATATTAAAGCGTAAAATCCGTATAATCTTACACCATAATTATAATATTAGTATCGTATTTAAGACACATAGAGTTTGTTGTAACATTTTAATAAATAAGAAAACTTACAATCGAGTTAATTTATAGCTTTATTTAAATTATTGTATACCATCACTAAAGGCAGGTAAATGTTATTAATTCCGTTCGTGTGATCCACTTATCTTATCTACGTGACACGCTGGTATGAATAATTTAATAAAAAAAAATATATATAAAGCCACTTTGAAGTATATTGTACTTGTTAGAAATTATATTGTTTTTCGTTGCCTGTCAATGTAACTGTATACTGAGCTGTTTTAACTTCTTGATATATACGTCACCGTTACCAATGTGAGGTCATTTATGTGTGGATATAATATAGAAACGATGGACATATTTTTTTATTTATCACGCATATTATAACATATTGTAGTTACATTCATTTATGTGATACTAGCAATGCCCCGCGGTTTCAACCGCCGCGTTTTTTGCTAACAAAATCACATTTAGCTGTCATTTGCATTCCATGTCAGATGGTTTTTGTTATACCACGTTTTATAGTGAATTGTCACGTCACACGGGAACGCGGTTCAACGGGATAAAAAGTATCCCATGTTCGTCTGCCGGTTCTAAGCTACTTCCCCACTAATTGTCTGCCAAATCGGTTCAGCCGTTCTTGAGTTATAAATAGTGAAACTAACACGACTTTCTTTTTTATACATAGATTACGAAATAATATAATAGGTGTATATATACTTCACCATTTATATAACATAATATGATGTATGTGTGAGACGAACGAAAAATCGTAATTTTAGTTGTTTATTTTTTGTTTCTTTAGTGACTTTATTCTTATTTTGTGCAGGAGTTTTCAATATGATAGAGTGCGACTGTGATGTCATTTTGCCTACTGAGGAAGGTTGGGAACCGCACTATGATAATTGCAAACTGAACTGGCGACAACATTCAAAAGGCCCGTATCCAAAGTAAGTTTAAACTACTAGTCACTAGTTTCATCAGTTTGTGTTATACGATAGTTTAAGGCTTTAGCTTTGTAATAAAAAATCTCAATCAATTAACCTTAAAATTATTATAAAATACAGCTTAATGTCAAAAGCCTAATGTTTTAGAATAAGGTTGACACTGTGTTGAGTTAAACATAACCGTTCATGAAACCCGTAGACCGGAGAGCTACAAATATTTGATCAATCAGTTTGAGCAAATGTTTGCGGGAGTAATAAGATTGGGCCGCGCTGACAAGCGTCAGCTAAAGTCAATTTAGTAAATTAGAACTTTAGAATCTGTAAAAGACGATTATGTCATGTTGTTTTTTTACAATATAAGGGAGGCAAAGAGTGTGCCACTGTGTGATGTCTTTTACTCCCTCTTCTATCATCATATCACAATATATGATATGACAGAAGAGGCAATATAAAGAGAAACGGAAAGAAGGGGACATAAGGTTAAGGCTACAACCGCGGTACTCATTAGTCGATCTTTTTCGAAACGTCTTTATTATATGAGAACTTGGTACTTCGCCAATTGAATGGATAAGCAATAATTATGAATTTACTTACTCTTCCGTGATAAATCTTTACTTTTCTTAAATTTATTCCATTGTTTTAGAAACGATGATGGTTCCATTCGTTTACCTAACGTCAACCTGACGACAATGAAGCAGGACTTTATTTATCATCTAGGACTTGACACCGCCACTTACGACTTACAAGCCATGTTCGGAGATGTCAAAGTATGTATATATTCGTTTTATTAAAAAAATGTCTTTATGTTTTTTTACAATACAATGTAAGAAACAAGAATAGACTAAATAAATTACTTCCGCTAAGCGATAGGTTACTAATGTTTATTTTTGTCGTAATGTCGAGTAAAAGTTTATTCACTACACTATATAGACTGTTATCTCTTTTTTTCCTTAAAACGTTAAACAAACTGTAATTTAAGTGGCATCTTTTAATAATATTTTTTAAATGTATTCAAAGATTTATTTTTTACTTTCAGTTTGTTTGCATGGGCGGTACCAAATACAGGATGCAGGAATTCGCTAAACACGTGGCGAAAGTGTTGAACATAAAAGATTTTGTACCAACGAATCTTAGTAAACATTCCCATAGATACGCGATGTACAAAGTAGGACCGGTTATTTCAGTAAATGTAAGTTCTATCTACACAAACCTCGTCAATTCGGAATCAACTATATTGAAATAATCAGAAAAACAACACGTCAAAAAATCTATTCAAGTCTGATTCGAACATCTGTTTAAAAACTATATGAATAAATTTTCTTTCAGCATGGCATTGGAATTGCTTCAATGACAATACTTCTTCAGGAAATATTAAAAGTACTGTACTATGCAAAAGCAAAGAATCCGATAATTTTTAGAATAGGAACAAGTGGAGGTTTGAAAATACCTCCGGGGTCCATCGTCATCTCGTCCTGGGGCCTCAACGGTACCTTAGAGAAGACATATGACCTTGTGAGTATAAACTTATTATCTGAGAGTGGACACAGATAAAATCCGCGTCTCGTCACCGATATTTAGTGAAATCTGTATTGTATTTAATTGTACCATTATATTAAGATATTGGCTATTATTTTACACTTTTTTTTTGTTTTAATAACAAGGTAAAATTTGAGTTTTTATATTCTTCAGCCGGTTTTGGGCGAAGTTCGCAAATTACCTTCTACATTCGACAAACGATTAGTGCAAGAGCTACAGTCTCTGACATCTAGTATGGATGGATTCAGCACGTACAGCGGGGGAACGATGGCTGCGGACGATTTTTATAGAGGTAAACTTTTAACGGCTCTTTGTTTTAACAACTCTTATGTCTCAATAATTCTCTTTTCCGTAATCTTTGAGGAAAGGGTTAAGTAATTAATTAATTTATTAGTAAATAAACTTCTTATTTTGGAATAAAAATATTAGCAATTTATGAGGTTTGTAAGAATGTAATTTTTCAAGTGATGACAACACAAGGCTTTAGAAAACTGTTTGATGTTATAATGGATTGAATGTTTTTCGAATTTTTCAGGACAAGCGCGATTGGACGGTCCGTTCTGTGATTATACAGAAGATGACAAGCTGAAGTTTCTACGCAAGTTATCAGATATGGGAGTGAAGAATATTGAGATGGAGGCGACAGCGTTCGCCGCGATAACGAGAGAGGCGGGCGTGCGCGCTGCTGACGTCTGCGTTACTTTACTAGATCGATTGAATGGTGATCAGGTATATCTTTATATATCTTTTGTTTACGGACAAATCTATACAAGACAGTCTTCTAAGGAGAAGAAATATGTCTTATTAACGACTAAAACTGATAAAAAAGAAACGTAAATAGTGAACGTTTTAACGATACATTTATCTGTATTTGACCATTCTCCGTAAAAACATCTTGTCCAAATAAAATTTGGATTTTTACGGGACACGTTATTACTCTTATGTATTGAAACAAAATTTATATCTGGGATAAAAAAATATTTACTTGTGTTGTTACTGTTGTGTTACTACTACTATTACTGTTGTGTTGTCTCTACCATTTATATAAATGAGCAGTCGTTATTAAGTAATACTCTTGATTGAAATTCAATTTAAGTAAATCAATTTTGATTTGATTCTACTCGAAACACTCGTCATTCATCGTAGCAACTCGCCGGAGTCGGTCCGAGTCGGTTTTGAGAACGCCAATAAATCAGAAACATCTGTTCAAATGAATTTCTCGAGCACAGACGCTGTATTGCCTTTACTTTGTACAGTACATTTTTGAAAATTTTCGAATTAATTTTTCTTCGTCGATTTGGTTTTTCTTTTCCACGTTGATTTTACTTTTTCACAAAATAACGCCGTATGGAAATCTTTTATATCTTCCTATCCTTTTGCGCTACGGTTACGTTTATTTCTAATACTTTGTATAACGCATATATATCTTTTATATCACCGGTATATTGTGAGAGTTGGCACTTTGTAATTAGTCTAGGCACATTATAAGTAAAACAAATCACTGACAATTATTGATGTTTCATTTCTAGATACATTACACTTTTGCCTTATAATTTAATAATTTGCCTATAATAATTATAAGGCGCCGACTTTTAAAGTCTACCAGTATCTAATTTAGATTTATGGTAATTTTGTTTACAGGTAACACCAGACAAAAAGTTGTTATTAAAAATGCAAGAACGTCCAATGATTCTCGTCGGAAGATACATAGCTAAATATTATGAGCAAAACTCTGTAAATACAATAAATAAAAAATAAAAATATTTGTGTCTTTATTAATATAAAAATATTTGATTCAAATTATACTTTTTTTTTCAAGATAATGGTGAATTTAATATATTTTATATACAAAAAAATTACGTAAAAATATATTAAACATACAGGTATTAAAAATATGCAAGTTGCTATGCATTGCCTGCCGTTAATGGTCAGAGAAGAATAGGAGGAAAAATATTTATTAGAATGATATTTTCACGTCTTTTTAATTCTTCTTTTGATATTGAAGATTTTATAGAGCACAATTATATTTTGTTCTCTCTACTAAAATGATTATCTTTCCATCTTTATAACTGAGAAGTATTGATGCAATTACTGGGAATTTTTAAGTTAATTGCAAAGACTGCGCCATCTTGCGTAATATTAAAAAAAAATGTAAGTGAATTGTACCCAAGGTAGCGATGCAATCAAGTTCCATGAAGAGTTTTTTTATATTTATGCAAGGCACAAATTATTATAACTGCCAATATAGTGTACAGTTGCCAGTATCTCATGAAAATTTGTGAGTATTTATGATAAAAATATTATATATAATAAAATAAATCTAAAGTAAATAAGTTTTACATTCGATAATGTTATATATAACAAGATAAATATTTAATTTTACATTATTCCGTTCGACTTCACGCGGCTTTGGGCCAGACTCCGGGGTTGTATGCGCAAAAACATTTCCCTCCAAATACGTGCTACGTCAGTTCGTAGCATTGCTTCGTAGAGGGTGGACGTCTACGCCGCTACGGAAATAACCTATTGTTATGAAATAACCTGTTTTCTTTATTAAAACTCTTATAATTTAATCCGTCAATTGATGTTATTTTTAAGTAAAGTGTAATTATTAATTTGTGTAGAATATAACGAAGTGGTTTACTTTTTTGTGGTGTGCAGTGCATGTGAGTTTCTGCTAATCGCTTGAGATTAGCCGTTTTTTTTATGGTGAGATTTTTTTGAGTTTTGTTGTAATTTATTAGTGTATTGTGGTTTATTTTAATGTGGGCCGAGTTGAAGGAAAATGATTGGTAAGTAATTAATAATTAAAATTTTAGACATTTTATTAGCTTTTTAGACATTATTCTCATGAGATGAGATCTGGGCTAGACTTAATTTTGCTCTCTGACATACAGACGTTTTATTTCGTGTCATATTATTATGACATTCAATCAACTTTGTATAAAAACTATGTATATTTTGTTAGATGCAATTGTATGTAATTTTTTATACATAACATAAAGATGTAAAGTAAAGAAAATTTATCAATTTACATAAAATTATTCAGTATATTTACAATTTTTCTAATTAATTAAACGAAATTGATAAATAAACCACCATATGTTAATGCAATAAAGATTATGGGAATAATAAAAACGCGACACGTTTTAGCGTGTGTATTTTACGTCTATAAACTTGTAAAAACATATAACAGTATTTTATACAAAAACCACAGACAACCCATGTAAATACTATGCTCGTTTACACCAATTAGGACTATATATAGACCTCATAATACTGAAAGTCGATACGAGATTTGCCCTTTTCTTCTCAATAACGTTTCAATCGTGACAAAAGCCATACTATCTTTTTCTTGTCAATTTGTTGTCTGTTTGTTGAAATAATTGAATTTATGTTTTTCAGCTTATAATGATTGAATGTATGAAACGCAAATTGATGCGGTATGTTTTTCCGTCCCATGTCCATCGTACTTAAGTAATTAATCTTGATTTATATTACGCGTGGAACATAAAACATAAGGTAAGTAAAATATAATATTGTTAATATTTGGAGCGCGGTGGTAGTTTACAAGCGTGGTTTGAATTTTAATGCATATTTCGTGTACATTTACGACTGTTGCCTTATTTACAGCGTAGGCATGAAAAGTATAATTTCTCGTCCTAAATCATTAGTTTCAAGTATTTGCCAACACGCAATATCCCTATGTAACCTTCGCACGCTAAAGCCTTCCTTTGAAAATATTAATTAGGTATTCACATTCACCCTCTGGCCAATTCTGCCAACGTAATAATTTTTAGCGCTTAATGGTTAAGACGGACTGCGACACCCAAAACATCATCGTGATTTGGAATCCGTCATTCGGCTATTATATTATAGGACAATCCTTTTTAAGCTTATTGTAATGGTTTGAAGAAATATTAGTCAATTATTTTGCAATCTGCTATTTTTTTTTAGTAAAAAATGTCATAACAGAGTCTCGATGGTTTCTTTAAGTTAAAATCAATATAAAATTAAACAAATTCATTTATTGGTAAAAATATATAACTTATACATAGGATATACTTTCCAATCTACAATTTGAATTTTATCTAAAGAAATATAATAATACTGGTATACCGTATTCCAAATACCAACCCTGAAACGAATGGTCTCGAAAATTTACAATCGCCGTAAACTTACCGCTGACACGGTAAAGATTTGTTAGAGGTATCTAAATGGCCCCTTTTCTGTAGACTAATTTATAACGGTCGATATTATTACGCAGTAAATAACAAAATATGTTCTAGAATAAAATAAATAAATATGTATATAATAAATATGTTATAAATAAATATATATAATTAAAACATTTATATTTAAATTAAGAAGTTATTTTGTACGTCAATTACTTGAAAACTAATGAACCTATCCTAATGACCTTTGACTTTTATTATTTTATTTATTAATTAAACAGTATCAATTTCAATGAAGCGGGCATTTGCCGGCGAAAAATAAAGAAAAAAAAAATAATATCAAAAACATTTCATGGAATACAGAATAAAAAAAAGCGTATTACAAAACCAGACTTCGTACAACGAAGGGTATAAAAGCTTTGTTTTAAAAAGGTAAAGCTCCTTAGAAGTTGTTCTTTGTTGTATAATTTTATTTACAACGAAAATTCTCTTTCTGTATTCATTATTCCTGCGGCGTTCGACAAAGTACAGATAGACTTTGTGTCTTGTTGCTTTGATCCTTGTATGGTGGCTTTTCATTCGACTAATAATAAACGTCGATTTACCAAATAATATTATTAAGTTTCAAAGAATTCACACTGTGACGGTGTCTTTGAAGTTTCAAATTTTTTTATTGGCGCCTGATATAGGTACTTGATACGTAATATGTCACTTTAGGTATTTGTTTTTATAATATCTGTAAAATCTATTTATTTACAAGTTTATATTTTAACGTACCAAAAAAAACTATTTACAAAAGATAATTTATATCTTAAGTAGTTTTTAAGTTGGCTCAATTGTATTACAATACGGCTGCAATTCTGAGGTCTTGGGTTCAATTCCCGGTGTCGGACAAAGTGATATTGAATTTTTTGAACTGTACATTGATTAAGCGATAGGCTCTTCACCTATCAGATCATGGAACTGAAAAACATACGCCTAAAAGTGTGTGCACTATTTGCCTACGCCTAACCTTTCGGGAACACAGAAGTGAGGTATATTTTTTTTTGTAAAATTAAACGAAATATTAAAAATAAACTGCAAACACAACACAAATTTGCATAAATAAAACGAACTGGTAAATTATGAAATAGGCTTCAATTAATGCTGCGAACGGTATCCGGTAATCCGTTTTATCCGGATCCGTCTCTTACCGGATAAGCCTGCGTGGAAAGCATTCGTTATCCGGTTTATCAATGGAAGCTTAGCTTACTAATTTCCAATTTTATTAAAACCTGAACGTTTAAGAGGCTAAAAAATATAACCAAATGTTATACATAGTTACTACCTTTAAATATATATACATAGATATGTAGGTAGGTGACGGTGGTAGTGGTGGTAGTAGATCACATCATGAGGCGGAAGAACATACGGCGAAATATGGGTGCACCAGTTCTGCCTACTCCTTCGGGGATAAAGACATGAGGCATGTTTATTCAATCATAACCGTCAATTATTCTTAACAAGTTTAAGAGATGACAACATTTTTTTTCAGTAATGTTGGTAATCGTGTCCATTTTTGAACTTTAATTTAAAAATGAAATGAAAGCAGAGTTTTAAAAAGAAATTGCGTTACGAGAAAATTGGGAACATAATTAATATAAGTAATTAAATTAAGTATTCAATCTTGTACCGTATATCATTATCAACATTCAGAGGTTAACATTTTTTTCGTTTATATTAATTACCTAATGAATTGTTTTTGGTTAGAAATATAATATCATTTTTTGACTTAAGTGTTTTTAATTAGTTTATAATTAATTATTATAATTATGTGAAACTATTTATTACTTGTCTTTAAATTAATATTTATTAATTTTTATATATTTATTTCTTGCAGAGAATAGTTTACCGTAGTTTAACAAACTTAAAGCACACGATACTTGTAGTCAAGATTATCAAACTGTGTATGTAGTTTTTTAATTAATCTGTAAAGATTTTGAAAACCAATGTGAAAAATTCTTATTTATTCTATTGTGTAAAGAAATAATGGTTTACTAAAACTGGAACATAAAAGCCTTAGATACGCTAAGAGCTTTATTTTGTAATGTTTTAGTGTGTTCACACTCTGACAGTCACTTAGGGCTTATGTAACCGTAACATTGTAGACATTAACCGTAACATTGTTATAAAAATTTTTGACAGTGTACGACGAAAGATATGAACGCTTTCACAAATTTAAATAAACGAGTTAATACTCGTTTAATTAGTGTAATCGAATGTTATTTAATAATAATATTCGATTACACTATGTAAAATTTTGTTTTGCATCTCAAGTGTCAAAAAGTCAATATGACAAAGATATGGCCATACGAGTTGAAAATACGACTAAGGAAAGAGTAACACGACAAATTTGTGCAGTAAAAGGCAATGTTAGTATCGGTAGAGGACATAACAAGAGACTTATAATATATCAATCTGATTAGTGACATACTAGAGAAAGGCAATATAAAGAGTACCCTTAACCGACGATGTATGCGTAGATGTATGAATGTAGAGCCTCCGCCTACCTCTCCGGGTTATGAGCGTGAGCGGTGGCGTTATTATTAAACACCTCTGCCTACCCTTTTAGAGGGCATAGTATGTGTGATATCGAATCATTAATACACGTCACTTAGTAACGTCTGTGATTGAATCGGCCCAACCACGCAACTTAATTAGCGAGGTATCTCTTGCTGTCGCCAATTTTATCCACATAATAGATATATTAGCTTGCTATAATATTCATAAATAATACATATACTATAAAAAAAACTATGCGTTCACGCTCTGTAGTAGGGTAGGCAGAGATAACACTATACAATAGAATTCACAATAAAATAGACCCAAAAACTTTACTAATAAAGATTTATCTCAAAAATAATTTATGAAACTATTTTACTTTCTTACATAAATATCATTTTCATAGCATATTCGTCCCTTTTTTATGTTTTATATTCTACCCTTGCCAAAATATGTAGGACAATGACATTATGTTTGTTCTACTCCCAATTTGTTAAGTATTGTGACACATACAAATTCTTTGTTTAAGAGGAAGTGACTTGCGTTTAAGCTATGTCTATGGACGTCGACCTGTAAACATTCGTCCAAGCTGATTAATTAAATGTTTGTTGCAAACGACTCTAATTATGGAATAATCAATGCAATAGCTCAGGTCAATGAAGAGCTTTGTTGATTCTGTTGAATCTGTGCAAGCGAATTGTTGGTTTTCTCTAAAATACATAAATGTATCTTTGTATAGACACATATGTTTGTACTTAGCTTTAATATGTACATATATTTACTTGATAACTACATAGATGCGAAATAAAGTAAAAAATTATTGAGACAATTATTTTTGTATTTGAAAATACAATTGCTGAAAAATTGAAGCGTGAAATTTTATTTGTTCATTCGAAAACAAAGGAGAATTTACAATGTTGATGTATATTTTTTAAAACAGATAAATTCTCTACTTTTTGTTTACACGTTATGTTTGGCGGTGTTGAAGCAATTATTATGATATATTTTAATATTGATAAATGTATGTGACGTCACAAGATTAATACAATGGTGCAAAATTGCTGAAAACAGCCATCATAGCGCTATACTAGATTAGCATTTGCATGGCTTAACTTGACTTAGCATGGCTTGATTCAGCATGGTGTGGCCTTTAAAAATATTTAAAAAAGACTCAATTCTTTTTATGGTTAAAAAAAACTGTTCCGTACAGAATTATATTAACCTTGATACCATTTAATTAAATGGCCAAATAAAAACTCCACATTCATCGTGATTCGTTAATTCAGATTGAAGAGCTGGAAGATTTTAATTGCTCATTGGAAGCGGACAGCATATATTACCAACGATAGAAGTTACACAAATAAGAACCTTTTGCGTACGTTTTAAGGTTATAAATTATTTGTCAGTTATAAAAACGTGAAACAACAATGATACTTCAGTGGAAAAATATAACATATTTTTTATTCTATTGTTCATTCTGTTTCGTGGATGATTTTTATTCTATTTAAGAAATATATTCCATCTTTTTGTATTTGTAGTACTCCAGAGAGGAGTTATGGACATGTAAAATGTCATTGACAATTTTGTTATATTTAGGAGATGTAGCTGAATAAAAGACGAGTTCCGAAGATGAATTGAATTCCGTGTATTCCGTGATTTATTTGCGCAAAAAGCGCTATTTTTATGCGTGAGAGGCAAGTAGTTAACACAAGGGAGTTAAGAACATATTATTCCCCCACTCTGCATTGTGTGAGCGAATAAGAAATAATAATAATATAATGAAATAAGGTTAAGAATTTAGTGGACAGTTGTGTTAACTGTAAATAACTGCAATGAAGATACCAATTTATAAACAAACTTATATAGCATCGGTAGACTTCTATTGAATAATTTCTTTAACTAGAAATTGCCTGGTGGCACAGAGGTACAATTTTCGCCGTATGTAAAAGCTTGTCGCCAAATAAGGCACAAATTCTAAATTCCGAGTTTATATTTGATTAAAGAATACAATGTCAGGCAACGATACCGTACGACTATACTACTGAGGTAGTTAATCTGTAATAATATAATTATATAAAGTAGACGCTTAATTATTTTAATGATATAACGTGTATGTTTCAATGAAACATCTCACAACGTTCATACAGCGCTCTTATTACAACCACAGCCTTATAATCTGTTTGTATATTATAATGATATACACTTAAACACAAGCAGATTGTTCACGTGTTTATATTTCAAGGCTCAAATATAAATTTGTTTATTTTATATGTTGTCGTATACATTTCCAGTTTAAAGGAAACATATGAGTACAACACTACAACGATACCTACATTGCGTAGCTGACTTCAGACGGTAGAATCTATCTAAACATGTCAAAGTGCGAGGACTCAATTTAGTCTTTTAATCTTGTAGCGGGACACCTCTGAGGCCTAAGTCTTGAGGGATTGGTAGAAGTACATTATGTAGAAGAATACTAGGCCACGATTAGTGTGGAATTACATATATTTTTAATTCAACATAGAATTTGAAGACATTAATTTAATACTCTTTCTGTTTCTTTCTGAAAAGATTTTAAAGAATGTAAATTAAAACCGTAAAAAGATAGGCAAAAAGGAATTTCATGAGTCGGTTAGTGAAAGTAAACGTCAAGAATGTTTAAGAAAAATTAATGGATAAAGTAATTAGTGAATTCAATTTCTGACTAAATACTCTTGTTTCGTTCATGTTGCCGCGTAAAGGTTTACTTTAATAAAGGCTTGGAAATTTGTTATAAATGGATGTTTTTTTAATAATTTTTAATTTTAACTTTAACCAAACAAAATTCAATTCAGCGTTTTCAATTTCATAGACAAGATTTTATTTCTGAAAACTTTCTTAGCGCTAGACCCGCACCCTCTCATGAAATGGGAAAAAACATACAGAGGATAATTGGGTGCACTAGTTGAACCCGTGTCTACCCCTTCAGGAAACACAGCATGTACTAGGAAAATAGTGGAATCTTAGATTCGAACCCATGATATGGTAGGTCTCGCCACGGCCACGTTATTGGCGCTCAATCAATTGTAATTCACTTGTTTAGCGAGTTGGAAGGTTCTAGTATAAATATTTTCAGTATAAATATACAGCCTACAGTGTATTTTCGCTGGAGGTTCAACTCATGCCTACGTAATTACCTGTCTGCCTCGCTAAATTATTCAATTGTTTCCCATACAATGAATTCATTTGCTATACAAATGTACAGAGGAAGAAAAAACTGGAAAAATGATTTTGTTATATATTCTACTCCTATTTAAATTTGTACTGTCTATGTACAATTTCTTACATACAATTTCTTTAATTTTTTTTAATAAAATCAATTTTAATAAATTAAATTTTATCATTAATGGGTCAACAGGTTATAGTTTTTTATTATTAAAATATTAGTAGATATTAAAATTTCTTTTGAAAAATTCCAACTTAGCTACGACATGGGTTCGAATTTTTATAGTTTGGTGTCGAATGGCGGATTCGAACCCACGGCCATGTTGTGTATAAGTCCATACCCTTAATCTAAATCGTATCCAAGATCTAACCTTCAAACCTTTTGGATCCGTCACTGGCTATAATAGAGTATTTTAGATAAAAAAAAACCAATAGCTTAAAAAAAATCTTTATTTAAAAATCCATAAAACCTTCGTCTCATTTCTATTGACTTTCTTTAACTCTGTAACTTTATACTGATCGAAGCTAAAAGTTAAAAACAAATTAAAAGTTGGAAGTGAGCTTTGACATTTGTCAGAAGTTAACCATTGATCAATTTTAGTAAGTTAAGTTACATTTTTGTATATTTTTAGGTGTGTACTAATTTTTAACTTAATTTCATCTTATTATTTTAATTATGTTCGGGCTACAAATTAACCCCATCGAACTAGTTGTATTTTAACTGAATATTTTACTGCGTACAAATCACAGTCAATGTTTACTTCTAATCTTTAAAATTTGTTATTTTGTATTATAAATCTGACTTGAACATTGAATAACAACTTTCAATAGTATGTATAGTTTAAGAAAATGAAGAACAGTGAAAATATAATTCAATATTCAAGTAAACTTTTCGATAAAAACGAAATAAGCAGTTTTTTTCTCACTGAAAATATCTAAGAGATGTTGAAGGCGTGACTTAAGCTTATCTTTATAGCTATCGGACGTGTTTTCTAGTTTACGAACGAATAAATGTTCGTAAATGGGAATCGATTTTTATTGTACATAAATTGAAATTCAATTGTTTGTACTAGAATACGAGTAACTTGTCTAGAATTTCGTAGCATGCTTTACTGATCCGTAATATGATTCAGTTAAGTATAGAGCCTATCGCCGTATCGGACACAAATTCCAAACTCCGGACTGATAAATATACATCCATATGTATATCTGTATATAATACTATATGTAGATCACATCTTTTTAGTATTTTGTTAATAGTCTCGTGTAATAACATTTTTCTTTTCCTATTAATAGTCCGAAAAGAGATGCATTTTTGTCCACTGCAAAGAGTATATTAGTTCCTAAATCACAGTAACCTCGCTTGTACGTTATCGGGACAAGGCATTCTTGTGGCTTAAGTAACATTTATTTATAATTGTATTTTCCTTCTAATCTTCGCTTCTAATTAAACAGAGCTTTGGCAGTAATACTTAACGTCGGAGTTAACGATAAGGGTGAATGGAAGTGTAGTCTCGCTGTATCTTTCTATTCTTATTATCACCTTTTGTAAGCTCTTCGTATTTTCAAAACTACTATTGTTTACAATTTTTAGTACAATAGGTTAACATAAATTTGATTTATCAATGATAAAATGAATGAATTTTTCTATTTATATACCTCACGCCTGTATTCTCCGAAGAAGTAGGCAGAGGTGCAACAGAAGTATATCCACATTGCGCAGTACGTTTTCCCTCCCATCATGTGATAGGTGAAGAGCCTATCGCCATACAAAGCACAAATTTCAAACTTCGGGCTGATGAGTTGAAAAAAACACAACATCACTTTATATGCATTATCTAGTTTTAAGATAAAGTCATTTTAACACTTCGATTTGTACCAAAAAGGTCATATATTCTCAACGAATTCGAGTTGTAAAAAAAATGCGGTCGGATTCGAATTATTGATTCTTTTGTTTAAATAAGCCTTCTCAACGCTAACCTTCTGTGGTTATTTACCATTTAAACGCTTTGCATAGTTAAAAACTGACTGAAAATTCTGGACGTTTGCCAAAACAAAGGGCCTGTTGAATGAGCCTTGTAAAACTAATCGACAATATATATGGTTAGCTTGCTATCATGTTTGTGTTTTAATTAAGTTCTACAAACTGCGCTTCCGATTGTTTGACACTAGGAAAATTGTTGGACATAATTTAGACATAATTGTGGCACACGACTTGGTTGCTTTCTTATCTGTCTACATTTTTAATGGATTTAATTAAATATTTTTATTTAGAAATGATAAAGAAACAAATAATTATAATTAATGTTGTTAATTCTATTTTAAAATATATGAAACATTAAAGTATAAAGTTTTTTTTAATTGCTATGAATTTAACAAACTACCTACACAATGTATACCCACATTGCTGCTCCCGGGGGAATTAAACGCCCACGTATCTACAATAAATCGTTCCCCAGCGAAACTAAAGGCATTGTATTTATGTAACACCAGCGAGCTTGACAACTATTATTTGTTATGAAGAAAACTATTTCAATTATGATATATTTATTTTAAACAATTTTATACAGTTTATAAAATTACGTCACTAAGACAAAAGTCTTAATTTTAATAAAGGAACGGACACAGTACATATGTATATACATACAAACATGTATCGCAGGCACATTTAGTTATATGAACGAAACATGTAACTTTGAAATACGTAAAACAGCTTTAATTAGAACTGTAGTTAATTGTTAAACTTAGTATTTCTTTTAGTAATTTTTCTCTTTGTCTTTCTCGAATAAATGTGAAAAACTCTGGACAAATTTTATAGACTGTTATCGACTCTGTCGTTTGACACTGTCAAAACTTTTCGACGTTTCAATGACTTTCATTGCAATAAGCGTTCGACTGACCCGAATTGTTTAATTAAGTTTTTTTTTGGTGTCAACGAGAAATGTTCTTTTGTTTGCAAAATAACCTTATTTTTATATTTTTTATTTGCCGGCTCTAATTATATTGGACTACTTAATATTTAATTGTTATGCGCATTAAACATTGAAATTTACTATAAAAAGAGTTACTGCAGCTTTTACTTCGTAAAATATGTTTAGTTCAAAAAAGGAAGTGTAAGTAATAACTTACACGTAAAAGCTTTCCTCTGTTCTTCATATAAGATGGTTGAGCTTTTAATAGAGACAGTTGAATCAAGCAAACTAAGCAAATATGGAAAGGAATTATTTTTTAAAGAGCTCAGAGAACTAAAAGCCTGTTTTCTAAGTACACTCTCACGTCGTGTATTACCTTTTGTTTCATTATTAAAATAAATGTCTCACATTATTTTTTCTTTCCCTTATTCTAAATAACCTTATGAAAAATACCTCACGCCTATATTCCCCGAAGTGGTAGGCAGTGGTGCAACTAGTGCACCCACATTGCACGCAGTATGTAAAAGGACGCGAACAATATCAGGCATAAATTCCTAACTCCGGTCTGAAATCGAGTTAAAGAATTCTATTTTTCTCGACCCAGGATTCGAACCCGAAACCTCAGCATTGCAGCCGTTGGTAATACAACTGAGCCACCAAAGCAGTTAAATTAAACTTAATCTTTATTAAAATAAATGTAAATTCTAACCTAACCTTTTGCCATTTAATAAAGGTACTGTAGGTTGGAGTCAAAACATTAATAATTCAAGTTTCAAGTTTACTAAAGAATAATTGGACGAACCTGATTCCTTGACTAGCTTTACTTGGCCACCTGTGTAGAGTATTACTCATCTTAATTTATACAATTAGAATCATTTTAATACACAAAGGGGTCACGAAAGGAAGACATTTTATATTACACCGAGTTCATTGCCCTCGGTATTTTGGCAATGAGCCAGATCAGCATCCCCAGAGGAATATTAAACGCTGAATAGAGACGGCAGATATTTAAGCGATCGTTATAAAGAATTTTTAGTTTAGTGCACGATAAGACATTGCCAAAACAAATTCAAGTTGATACGTTAATTTAATGCGATGTTATAATAAACATTTACAATTTATTAGGACATAACGTTTGTTCATTCGTTCGTTCGTTCGTACATTTATTCATAGTACTTCTAACATATAAGATATCATTTTCAAATCGATACGACTTAGGGTCCTTGAAAGGACGAGCGTACTCCTTATTGAAAAGCAGGAAACGCGTCTGCAGCTCCTTTGGTGTTATAGATGTCTATGGGCGACGGTGAGCATCTTTTATGCTAACGTACTGCTCGTTTGCTCTCTTGTTTTATTACTAAATAGTCTGCAATGTATTCAAAGACTAGGTTTAACACAATTTACGATGTACAAATATCTAAAGATAATAAATATTTTGTTGTAAAGTTTCTTACAAGACATATCTTTCAGTAACAAGTTTTTGTCGATAAAAGTTGCGACAAAGTTGAGCGCAAAGTAGTATTAAGTTGTTGAGATAGGAAGTAACATAGTTACGTCACATCTGAAATTATCCACCAACGCATTACAGGGTAGGTAGAGATTACAGTTTTCTATTTCACCTTATTCATACATTTCTCTCTTACTTTCCCGGGAAGGAATATATTTTATGAACCTTAACAGTGTAACTTTAAGGTGTATACTGTATCGCTTTCTTTAAAAGTGCTCAGCATAATGGTATGATTGGGACAATATTGAGTCTTCATTTTTCAGGCGCTTGTAACATATCTATAGTATAATGAAATATTTGTTACAGTAATATTTGTTTCTTTGTCCTTAGATTCGGCGTTAACTAACTGAGTTAAAGTTGTGGTGTGGGCAAGCGTGGCCGCCGGGCCGTGCGCGTGCGTCCTCCATGATCACATGCGTGCGCTGCAACAGCTGACACGAGCTGGATGACGTCATGTCCAGCAAGAAGCACTCGCCGCAGCCCAGTGAGTCAATACACGTGTGACGTCTATAATAAAATTTTCCTGTTTCTGAACTCGGTTTCTTCGGTTCCTTGGTGGCGTTATATCATGGTATGGCTGCATTATTAAGTTCTTGGGTTTCAATCCCGCATCGACGGTAGTGAAATTGGGTCTTTTACCTCAGCTTACTCCTGAATCATAAACTTGAGTGCATGTTATTAAGAAAAAGTAGCTAAAAGCGACATTAAACTTTTTACACGACAAATTTCATTTTCAATTTTCATTTCTCCATTTTTTTTTGTTCTTTTATTATTTTGAAATAAAGAAAGTTTATGAAACATTGTGAGCCTAAAGCGATAAGGTATACAAAAGCTCGCTCTTGTAACTTGAAAGCTCTGTGACATATATGTCATGGAGTAAAATCAGATAAGCTCGGTCCCTTGTTATTTCGCCTCCAGTCGGCTTGTTTTATGGAATAATATAATTATAAAATTAGAAATTGTTTAATATTATTTTATGAAAAAGGAAACAAAAAGGTGAACGAAAAAAAGGAAATTAAATAAATAGAATGTGTAATCAAATAAAAAAAATACAAAAAAGATATTTAGTAACAAACAAACATTCGAAATTGTACATATGAAATGCGTGAAACAAAGAAACAAAATGAAAGTGGAAGCAAAACCGATTAACCTAAAAAAAACTGTAAACTGTTAGATTATAAAATATGTTAAAAAAAATAACTAGCCGCAACAATGTAAAACAAATGAACACGTAAAATGTCGTGACTGAAATAATTCCCCCACGAATATACATAGACCGCGACCGGTGTTTTTTTTTTAATAATTGTGACCTATGGCTGTTTACTTATTTTGTTAACTTCATTGGGTTTTTACAACATTATATATCCACGTGTCGCATTGCCGTTGAAGCAATATTTTTTTTGTTAAAGACCTGTTTGTATCTCAAGTTATAAAAATTACAATATTCATGTCCCCATTATTTTTTAGCTTTTAAGTAGAGCAGAGGATGTATGAATGCTTAGAAGAAGAGTAAGAAATAGGTATTTAGAAAGGATGACTAAAGAGATACAAAACAAATTTATGTTACAAACGCGACTGGCAATGGTTGGGTACGACCCAGGACTTACTAGTATATTATATCTATCAGATTAGTGACATACTAAAGAAAGGCGATGTAAGAAGTACCTGTAACAGTCGAGTTTGTATTCGTCGATGTTTCAGGATAGTACCAAATAGAAACCCATAATCTCTACCTACGGGCATGTATAATAATTTATTTATAAAATGAGAGAGGCTTCATTGGCTAAGTCGTTAAATTTGCTATGATTAAGTTTAAACTTAGAGAATAGTCAATGCTCAACCAAGCATTCAACTCTATAAAAAAGCAGTCAAGCAGAAATATTAAAAATATCACCTTATTAAAGCAACTTATTAATATTGTCACGTAATGAAACTCGCCTAGCGTGAGTTCACAGTTCATAGAATATTCGTACACCGTAGGACGATGTTATGCAAAACTGTTAAGTTAAAATACGTAGTATTATTACATGAACCGAGTGGAAGGGTACAATAAGTAAAATAATATCTAACTCGTAACTTAGAAAGACAGAATAAATGATATTTATATATTTGTCACGGTCATCATTTTGTTTAACAGTAACCCTTTGAAGGTATAATTGAGTAATATTTGAATTTATCGCGTTCTGGTACACAGAGATAACTAGATCAATTCTATTTACAATACATATTGCGTATTCCAGAATATATTAAGTGTAGTCGACGATTATTTTAATCAAATCGATGTAATAAACCGTAAACTTTGTTCTGGCTTCGATTTCTGGATCGGTGCCAAAGAGGTCCTTATGACCTAGTTTTATAAAAGCGACTATTTTGTAACATGTACTGGAAATTGTTGAGAATTAATAAAGATATAGATAAATACTTTCCTTGTTCTCTTATACATAACATACCTCACGCCTGTATTCCGCCAAGAGATAGGCAGAGATGCAACTAATTAGTGCACCCATTTAGTCGTATGTTTTTGCGTCCTGTGTTGTGCAAAGGGGCGATCTTATCGCCATATCAGGCACAAATTCTGAACTCCGCGCTGATATCGAGTTGAAAAAATGCAATATTCTTCCCGAGACCTCAGACTTCAATTTTAGTGAATTGCTTGATAGATTACGTTGTCACATTATTAAAACACGATACTTGTAAAGTGGGTCACAAGACGACTGAACAGTATACAGACTAAAAACTAACAAAACCAGACGACCTGAAACGTATATTGGACCTTTGTTGCAAGCAACAAAAGCGTATGAAAAGAAAGCAATTCCACCTTTGGTATAGAATAAACTGTTTTCAAATTACTTCGTTCCCTTACAAATTATTTTCACAAATCACTATTACTAAGCATTTCACATACAGGGAAAAGTAAATCGACTTTCAAACAAATATAATTATGTTATTTTTTGTTTTTGTATAACGCAATACAATTCCATAGTTATTAATCTAATATAATTTCTTGATTAAAATTAGTCGGAAGTCATATACCTAGAAACACTGATATTTTTATATTGTAAATTATATCGAAATTGTCAAATCCGTAAGTGATAAACGACATATTTAGTGGTAAAGACTCTAACGACACCTGATCTGAAAATTTTGACTCCGATTAAGTGCTGAATGGTAACAAAAAAAAATTCTATTTTCTTTAATAATATGGTTTTACTGATAAATTGTCAATATGTTCGTACAACTTGACAAGAAACACGCGTGGCGTAATCAAGACAAAGACAAACATTTATTCCTGTCGCGTAACATTAAGATCGTGACATGTCTAGAAATGGCTCGTAAATATTCTGATATTATTTTTCACGGAAGAAAGAATAAATAAATCATTCTTGCAGGAAAAAATCAAAAAATTCATATTCGTATTAATCTTAAAGTTATATTATTGGACAAAATATGTTCCATAAATATTTTCAATAGGATTAACTGCCTCCTAATTTCTTACACCCGTAACCGTATTGGAAGAATGAATGAAGTAAAATTTACGTCGAAAAGTATCAGTTTTGGCAGCAGAGCTAGAAGTATTGGTAATGATACGAAATGTATGCCTACACGTATGGATGTAGAGAGATGCCACCATCGTGTCAAATGGCGACACTTAATCTCGGATTTCGGATATATCAAAGTTACGAACGTAAATGCAAATTATTTACTGCCAGCATAATCTATTTTAAAACAGCGAAGTTAACACGTTGGTGCACATAAGGTAATGGGGGAGTTCGGAGTTTATCAGATTAATCCAACGTTAAATATATGTTGCAAGCGTCCACGCTCACGGACATATGTTGAACATAATTATAGATAAGATATAGCCACGTGTTGAATGTAGTGTTGAGTGGCTAGATTAAAAACTTATGACAGAATATAGTTTCAGGATTTTTTTTCGTAATAATTAAAAACCAGATATTACATTTTTTGAAAATATTAGTAGATTGTGAAACAATTCAGTTAAAATATTTTTTGAAAAAAGTACAAGATGTCTACAATTTGATAAATCATATTTCTTTATATATAATTCTGTATATCTTAAACAAAAAGAGTAATTTAAGCTTCTTGTAAGAAATATTTTATGTAAACAATTTTTCCGTATACTATCTTCGAATAACTTTGAACAATATATATGTAATTGTAATGTGGTAGAAATTTTCATTATAACATGATTTATGTTTATTTTTCTATCCATTTTACAGAAAATCTTATTCAATTATAACTTAAATGTTATTTTAAATAAAACCTATGTTACTTTACAGTATCAATAATATGTAGTCGGTGATAGAGAAACAAACGTCTATCTAGACAAACACGTTTATACGTAGGTGTCATAAAGTTAGATTTACGGCTCACCGTTGTACGGGGTAGTTTAAGTATGCAATTATTCTGGTGTGAAACGTGTAACTCGCACGTTGATGGGTTAATTGTGACGTGATAAGTACACCAATGATATTTTATACTATAGATATGTTATACTCTTACAAATTCACCGGTCGTAAGTATTCTAAGCACAGTGATAGCAACTTTCACACAATGTCATGTAAAAAGGATAGCGTTTGTCAATTTTTAACGCCGCCTCATATTGGTCGTCTTGCGTGACGTCTATTTTTGTGTACTAGATAAACGTTCCAATTGGGACGTTTTCGTGTCTTCGCTACGCGCACGCTACTTAAATGTCTACTCTTTTATATTATCATTAGGTAATTTTATATGTTGTAATTAACAAATTAGCACACTGACAATCTATCGACATTTCAATATGGCAGATTTGTTTCGAATTTACGTCACTTCACAGATAAGCTATAAAGCTGATAGATTTTCGTAATATAACCTAAAAATACCTTTTTAAACACTTTACTAATTTAATTAAGTAAGGAAATATATATTAGACTTAAGTATTTACATGTGCACGTATGAACTTTGTACAGGTTACTGCTCATTTTCTTTTCATTGCTTTATCCAGGCTGTTAAAGCTTCATTACTTAGATACTGTAAACATGTTTGCTCTAAGCTACTGAAGCGGGAATATTCTAAAAGTGAGCGAGAAATTTTCACATTAAGTGGTAAAACAACGTGGTTTATTTATCTACATTAACATATTCTGTACGTAATACGTAAATTCTTATATAGAGTAATGTAAAAGTTTTTGACTGTTAATACATAATTGCTTACGTTATATATATAAATGATAAATGCTTTAATAAAGCTGTACATATGAGATTTTTTAAGGAGAAAAATGTTTTGGCGATTCAAATAAAACTAAGAATTATTTAACACTTATCAAAATCAAAATCGGTGTAGTGAGGTCCTGATTAATTAATGTAGGTCACAACTGATGAGATATCCAAGTTAGATGGAGAAAGAAAATCCTGGAATGATGACCATAAATCTGGAAAATTAAAAGAAGTCTTCAAACAGACAGTCGGTTGCAAGCAATATGGATGAGAAAGCTCCATTTAATTCCTAATCATTTATAAAATTCAATGGCCTGTAAAAGACGCAGTCAGACGTGGGAGTCACAAAGGAAGTTAATCCGGCATGATACGAGCTCTGCGCTGTGTCGTGTCGTACTAGAGCTTCCGGTACTTTAACCCTTGTAACTTTATATTCAGTGAACAATTTTATTGGTATCACTTTTTTTATAAATACGCGTTACCTATTGTTACGGATGTGGACACATGTTAGCTATATACTGGTACTCCTCTCTCGCTTCTTCTATATCCATACATCAACTTAAACATGTTCGTTAGTTACGGATACTTATGTATCGACTTCTTTAGCATGTCACTAATCTGATCGATAGAAGTCATTCTCGGACGTCCCCTAACGAAATTACCAGTCGTTGGTTACTTCTTTTCGTTGAAAAAGACTGAAATAAAAACTGACAAGCATTATTTAGTTTACCAGAAAATACCATGTGATTTTTAAGTAATCCGTGTTATAAATAAATGTAATAAGATGGAATCTCTGTGTTTTACTGTCGGAGAAGATTCACTCGACTTATAAAGCCTTTTGGAATCTAAATAAAGGAAATATAGAGGTACATTTAAGCCACAGTAATGTTATTTATGGCAGTAGTATGTATAATGGTATAAAAAGGATAGCGTAATTAAAATAATAAGAAGAAAGAGGACAAATAGTGTTTCTCTTTCTTTTTAGTGAGAAAAACGTCCCAATTGCGTCGTTCCTGATTCACTCGCCAGTAACTTATGTTTTTTGTATTATGTCATTGGCATCTTGGAAGTAAGCATTCTATTTTAGTAGTACAAAAGATACATTAGTTATTAACAAACCACAGTTACAACCGGCTTTGCACGTATTGGAGCATATTCTGTATTTAAAATTATTCGGTTTTTATCTACGATAATAAGCATTATACAAATAAACCTTCCTCTCGAATCACTATGTCTATTGAAAACCGTTGTATAGTTTGAAAGATCTACGCATACAGATGGGAAGCAACTTTGTTTTATAATATACGAGCTGTACCCGTTCACGCGTTGCTGTGTTTGAACAAAAATGCAATTTTGATACCTCAGAAACCTTCCCGGGAAAGTGCTTGAATAATTTCCCAAATTTTCACGGCAATTGAATGTACACATAGTTTACGATTCTATACAAGACATACAGACAGAGATTCATTTTTATATATAAGATAAAATCCACAGTCTTATCACCATTAGAAGCAACAAATAAGTTGATACAGTTATGACGATAGACTAGTTTAATTAGCGGCAAGTAATTTCCTAGAATAACTAATGCAATTTGCAGCAATGCCAGGCCCTACTTTTTTCAGTATTGTGTAAGGTTTTTGTTATAACTACTTAAGCCATTTGTGTTATGAAACGTTGAGTATGTCATACATTTATTTATTACTTTATTTTTAAACGATTTTATTACCATAATCTACTACCTACTACTTACTTAGTGTGAGGATAAAGAGTGTTATTGCTGGAAAAGCGTGGCAAATAAAAAAAAAGCACAATTAATTTCGAAATGGAGAATTTCAAAAATAATAAATTTAACTTATCAAAATAAGTATTGTGTAACTTAAGGAGATATAAAAATAATATTATACGGAACTCTCCTTTCCTTTTAAATTCTTTACTTGTAACTTGTTGTAGACAATATTACTATATTTGTTAATTCTACAAATTTATGAATGCCGTTAATCGTCGTCGTGTCCTAAAACTAATAAAAACTTGAAAACTAACAAAGGTTTTCGTGCTCATTCTATTAATAACTCATTTTCATTTGGTGTGTAATACTAACAAGTAGACGAAAATGAATATTCAGAAGTTTCGTGACTGTAATCATCCTGCGTGCGAAGTCTGGTCAGGCAATGTACGATTGTTTTGTGTGATAAAAGAAATTGCGTGGAAAAATTTAAAGTAATTATTATAATAAATTATTAATTTGTGCCCGATATGGCGATAGGCTCCCCACCTATCATATCATGG
This sequence comes from Papilio aristodemus, assembly GCA_016277805.2. Taxonomy (NCBI): domain Eukaryota; kingdom Metazoa; phylum Arthropoda; class Insecta; order Lepidoptera; family Papilionidae; genus Papilio; species Papilio aristodemus. The sequence goes on along the minus strand of JAABKM020000018.1, from coordinate 824,700 downwards.
GACGGAAAAACATATAGCGAAATGTGGGTGCACTAGTTGCACCTCTGCTATACCTTCGTGGATTACAGGCGTGGGGTATTTTAATTATTAAATATACCGTCCATATTAGCGGATGTTAGATAATTAGTGGAAGGCTTGACGCCTATTTAGTAAGGGTGGTTTTAACCCTTGGGTAGGTTGAAGAAATAAAAAAAATTATGTAACATTTTAAATAGTGTAAGTTTAAAAAATATATAATTTGATGAAAATTAAATACCTGAAAATCGATCTAAATAGTTTTTTTCAGCATGAACCATTTTAAATTTCAACTATTTTATGTCATTTGGCAACTTGCCATGCATAACGTTCACGGCATTTACAAATGAATGGCCTTTTTAAATTTAATAGAGCGACAAAAGACATTTAAAATTATTTTAGAAAGAAATAGATAAAATAATACGTTTTTTAAGAGAACACTATTAATGACTCGTGAATTTCAGAGTTCTTTTATAAACATTGTTCAAACAACAAAATATACATTTTTAAATAAATGTAACCGCACAAGGGACAAAAAGAAAATGTGAATAATGTATTAACACAAAGTTTTACACTGAATAAATATGTGGAAGGGTTCCCGGTAATCCCAAACGTAGAGCACGCTTGTAAAGTGTAATAAGCGTAAAAGCTCTTTATTTTGTACGAAAAAAGTAGATTAGAATCTGAACATAAATTAACATTTAAGTTACAACCTTTTGTCTTATGCCTAATGTTACAAAGCACAGATATATAATCGACGTCTATGACATAGAAACAGCATAATAAAAACTAAACAAAGAGTAGCAACTATAATGAAAAATTTTAAACAAAATTAATTATATGTTTTTTTTTTAATTTTTTTACATAATTATTACAATGTTATTATATAAAACTTTTCTTTTACCCTGTAAAAAAACTTAGTCGACGCCGCAAGAAGGTTGTTAAAATTCAAAACGTGTTCACAATGTTCTATTGTAAGTTGATAATTTGATTTGATCCCGGGACCGTTACAAGTTACGCTGTGTAAATATTACGGTCAAATAACTCGATTTAACTTAACTAGTTTGTTTAGTCTAGTAACATTTTTCGACGTTAACATAGATTTTAGTTCTTTCAATATAAAAGAAATAGAAATTTAGTTATTAAAAAAGACATAGGAAAGTAATTATTCAAATATAGATAAGAGATTTAAAAAATCTCTTTTACTTATTTATAAGTAAAAGAGATTTTTTCAATCTCTCTATCATCGAATCTCTTTTACCATCATAGTTCAAATACTGGTAAGAAAGTTGAATTGGCCACGCATACTCGATGCCTTATTAAAAAAGAAAAACATTACATTTGATTGGCACAATTAATATCTATTCACGAACTCCGTCAGATATAACGGCTTTCCACAAAGGAATTTAAATTAGGCACCAAATTATGCTGAAAACCTTGCTATAAAGGTTCTTTTTGCGGATTATTATGCAAATTTAAGTACACGTTGTTGGCTAGATTGAACGCGTAGGTTCAATTTTCCTTATTCGTTGATTTCATTCTTGAATTTCACGTTACCTTTTTTGAGACGCGGAAGGAATATTGTTTTAAGGGAAATAGAATAACATCGAACTTTTTCTTTTGCGAAAAAAAAATAACAATATTCAACTCCTTTCTATATTGTTTGTGTATTTTGTCACGTATTTAACAAAATATTAAATTCTTAAATTTTGCAGAATAGACCTTTTGTAGAATACGGATTGTATGGATATCGAATGGGTAGAAGGGATAAAGACATCACTTTGCCTAACCTGGGATTCATCCCTTAATTTCAGCACACGCACTGTGAAACTGTGATTTATTAGCGCCAATGAGTAAGTAAATATAAGTATGTATATTTGTTCT
>JAABKM020000018.1:777747-817228 GCA_016277805.2 Papilio aristodemus | reverse complement strand
GGAGCGTATCTTACAATACCCCGATGTGCGCTCCAGAATAATTTAATAACCAACTCTTTGTTATCTCTCTGCCCAGTTTTATCTCGCGCTTAAATTAGCTTAAAATGGAGCTTACAATTTTAATGAAAGCTCGTTTTTAAATGATAATTTGAAAGAGAATTTTCCGGTATTTCTCTTCTAAAAGGTTTCTTGGGAATAGAAATAGTGTCCTTGTTTATACTTCTACGTGTTGCGTGTTTTCCTCCTTTGTTTTCTTACCCCTTCGGGGAATACAGGCGTGAAATATGGTTTCCTTCATTCCAATTATTCCTACAGAAAGACTGGCAACACATTCTTCTTAAGCGTAAAGATAACCTGTCCTCTAGAAGGAAGCCAGAATTATATGTCATTTGAGTCATCTTTTGTCACGTACATATGAAGATAAACTTAGCTATGCGAGAAATATTTGGAATACAATTTTATATGGAATAACTGAAACCACTTTATTAAAATAAATATGATTTTCTTATCATCCATCCAGCGAACACGGATTTCCTTTTATATCCACCGATTAGATATGAGAACATCGACGTGTTTTACTAAAAAAAACAGACCTCAAGCCTGTATGTTTTAAAGGAGTAGGCAGAGGTGCAACTTGTACACCTACATTTCGCCGTATGTTGTTCCGTCCCATGATGTGATAAGTGGCGAGCCCATCACCATATAGGGCATAAATTTCAAATACCGCGCTGATATCAAGTTGAAAAAAACACTTTTCTCGACCTGGGGATTTGAATCCGACACCTCAGCGTTGCAGTCGTACTGTAATACAAGTCCACCACCGAGGCAGTTAAATGATTCTAGTTGAGACACAAATACTTTATCGTACTCTTATAAGGGGGAATAGTGTACCGTCTAGACAAGTTCACGTGGGAGTTACAATAATATACCTAAATCTCGGTTATTGACCTGCATTTTATTTGTTTTAATTGAAAGAAAGTAGAATTTTTAGGTAATAATGTTTTTCTTCAACCAATCCAAGTAAGCTTTAAGCTTGTGCTAGTTTTTAGGATTCTGCATTTATCATAGTAATATATGAATTAAGAATAATAGAAAAAACATTTAATTTTATCATTGAGATTAGCGCCATCTAGTAACAAATTACATCAATATTTGAAATAAAAGTTTTATTATTTATTTAGGAATTAATTCGGTAATCGGACTAAAATACGAAGTAACCATTGGTATCAAAAGTTTGACGTTAAGTAATATTATATTTAGTTAGAGAAGACCATTTTTAATAATATCTTTGTCTACCCACGCAACTCATTCCCTACTAGTTAGTAAAAGTATTTTTGATTGAACAGTGAAAGGAGGAAAACGAGACAGTAAAGTTTTATTAGTTTGTTTACTTCGTCCTCTAAACTTGGCCAATCAAAAGTATTTTCTTCTTATAGGAGATCTGAAGCATTACTTACGGGTCTTTTCATTGGATTTCTTCTTTGTACATGGAGCAATAGATATATATGCACTAATTTTTCGTTTGAAATTAGATATACGTTACTTCCTAGATATTTTTGTAGGACGCTGATAAAGTCTCACACACACTACAATGCATGTTACGAGTTTTAATAGGTCTCAAACACACTGTTTATAAATCTTTTGAAAATAGCAACGCAGTACGCGTATAAAGGTACTTATAACTTTTGTTTTTATTAATGTTAATATTTCGTTTGAAGAATCCATTACGTCGGTTAAAGTTTTTTTAAAGATAAACATTTGTCCAAGAAAGTGCAAACATCCAATTTCTTTTCACAACTATTCAGTGAAATTTCCGAGCGCTGGAGGCGAGTAAATATTTCATTCGAGTCGAGGCACGCGACGTTTCTCAAACATTTATCAACACAAGTTTTTCATTCATTCTGTTAATATAATTGTAAAATCGTGCGTCTAGGGGTTAAAGCACGAAATAGAATATTGATAATGAATTCGATTCCCAGTCGAAGCCAAACTTTTTTTTTATAATACATTTAATCGATTTTCAATGTATATTTCGCATCTCGATCGATTAACTTTTTTATGTATAAAAAGATATAACAATGTTTTTTAAAACAACTTAAAATATTTTGCAATTTTACATTTACAATATATAAACATATCTCACGCCTGTATTCCCCGAAGGAGTAGGCGGAGGTGCAACTAGTACACCCACATTTCGTCATATGTTTTCCGTCCCATAATGTGATAGGGGCGAGCCTATCGCCATATCGGGCACAAATTTCAAACTCCGGGCTGATATCAAGTTGAAAAAACCCGGGTATCGAACTCAGGACCCCAGCGTTGCAGCGGTACCGTATACGTAATACGTGATACCACTGAGTCAACGAGGCAGTTTACAATATATAATTTTGTTATAAATGGAAAAATAATAAGTATGGGTAATTAAAAAATACAATACAAGTACATGATTAAATCTCCTTTGGAAAGAAGAAGTGTGGATCGTTTTTATAATGTCCAATAATAAAAAAATATCTTTTCATATAATTATAGTAAAGATCGGTGTTTCCCAACCTTTTTTGTGCCACGCCCCACTTTAGATTTTCTATACGTAACATACAGAAATTTTAATATATTTTAAAATTGTTAAAGTAACATACTATGTAGATTTTCTAAATAAAAAATGAAAAACAGAAATTCAAATTGCAAATAATTTGACTAACGATTTTCTCATTTTCTAATTTATCGCCGCCCTTAACCATCTAATTACCCCCTGTGGGGCGTGGGTCCCACGTTGGGAAACATTGCTAAAAGACAAATCAAAAGATATCCAATAATAGTTCTTTTTTTTTTAATTACCAACACATTACTCTACTTTATGGTAGGATGGCGTGTCTACCTGCAAGGTCTTATGAAACAATTTGTTTGATTAAAGTAAATAGTTTTAATTTAATGTTAAAAATAAAAGAATTGAACGGATGATAACATAGAATACAGACAAAGAAATTCGAGTAACTCTAAAAATACATTTTCAACGTAAACAAAGCAATTGAGTATAAATTCGAATGAGCCGCTACAAAATAAGATTTCTTTTCACAATTGAGTTCAAAGCGTCAATAGGTTAAGAGTTAATATGAACTGCGATGTACACATGTTCGTGGGTTCAAATCATTCGACTGTTAATGTGAACTGTGTCATAATATTGAATGGTGTAAGTAATCAAAAATAATTCTATGTGAAAAGGGAAATAAAGTACCTTTTCTCTTAGCAGAGGTTTAAGCAAAGTTGATATGGTTAAAAGAAATGGTAGTAAATTTTTACATTGATTGTCTACTAATATTGAAGAATTCAAAATGTACTACTATTAAACAATGTACTAAAAACTACCAAAATTAACGTATATTCTCACAATACTATTAAATTAGAGCATAAAAAAGTCAATATAAATCTTCACAAATGATAAACATAATTTGCCAGCAAAAAATTCGGCCACGCATTCGCCCTTGACACTACTGGCGTCTTTCCAAAACCAACAACAGTAAATATTTCGTTTTTATATCCAGAAAAGGCATTTCCTCTTTTAACATGTCCTCGTTCGATTCAATAATACTTCTTCATTCCAGTTAAAGCAATATTATTATATTTTGTGGGTCCACTGAGTTACACCTCTGCTTACGCCTTCGGGGAATAGAGGCGTGAGGTATGTTTTTTTAACAATTTCTAATTTAACATATTGAAATTCCCAAAAAATATTCACGTATACCTAAAGAAAAGTACCTATTTATTTTGATTTCGGTTATTCTTTGAATTTTTTCTATTTATTAGATTTACATTACTTAATTAAAAAATGACTAAGAACTATGTAAGAATTAAAAAGTGTTAAAATGCATCGTTTAATATTCGATAATACCATAGACAATAATATAACTAAATAAAGATTGTAAATGTGTTCAAAATGGCGTCACAGAATATCGAACGCGTTTCTAAACTGTGTACTTATGAAGAAACTTAAGACTGCAGTCAGGAAGTGGCGAAGTATGCGCCTCTTCCGAAAACGAGACGGTAAGTTGAGAACGGCATTAGAGAAACAAGGACGAAAATAGTTTATTTCAAAGCCTCCTAAAGTAGAGTAAGCTTTAGGAATCTAATTTATAAACGTCTTATTTCTTTAGACGGGAATGGAGGGAGGGTCCACTGATTAACGTGGGTTTTATTTATATCCTCAAGGATCCATCCCTTGTCGCTCCCAGTGGACTACTAAAACATTTGACCAGACTATCGGTCCACATTTTTAAAGACCTGGGCTTACGTTGCGTCGACCTGTACATAACCATCATGTATATTGTCCTCATACGCCATCCTTTTGCGAGTAATAAATCCAGATTGTCATTTACGTCAATTGTGGTTCTGCGAATCACATTGTTACTGATAAAATCTCGTAAACCGACAATTCTCTTTGCCCTTCGAGTGACCTTGATCCGTTTCATTAAGCTTATAGTGAGGGACCGAGTATCATTATACTGTATACTGTTTAACTTTAAAAAAAAATTAATGTCGAATTATTTCTAACAGATTTGTCAACAACTCGTCAATTATCGATCGACCAGGGACCATCTACATCCGGTACACCAGCTCATCTAGCGCGACCCATACCTGCAGACCTACAACTCGTGAGTAGACAATTTAATTTAAGTCACACAGAAGGGTGGTAGGCAGAAAAACAAATTTCCATTTGCCTCCATCTTAGCACACCTCTCTCGCTTCTACATTCAAAAATCTACGCATGCTCGTCGGTTACGGGTACTTCTTACATCGCCTTTATTTAGTATGTCACAAATCAATATATGTAAGTCCTCCTTAGTTATTCTTTGCCGATACTACCATTCTTGCAACATAATATGTAAGAAGTATGCATTCAATATATTTTTTTGAATATAACTTTTATACAAAAATACAGGAATACAGGTAGCTGTTTTGTCAGACTTAAGATTTTGAAATTATTTTCATTGAAAGTTCGTAGTTCTATTAAAAAAATGGATGCTACATATTTTCCTGAAATAAATCATGACATAAATCCTGAAAGGAGCTTCGGAACTTGACAGCGCAATTTCCATATTTTAATTAGTTAAATGTACCAAAATGTTCTTGGTCACCGACAAAATTATTTATAATGATACAATTATTTCATGTGAAAATAAAGAAAACGTCAAAGAGACATTTATATACATATAGCGTAGATTCATTTTTTTATTTGAGAAGTAACCGAATGTAGCTCTGTATAAAGTGCTCATTTACAAACTGAGTGACGTACGGTAAACGAGAGCCAACTCTAAATCAAATGAAATAGAGTTGAATTTGCTACTTAAACTAACAATCTAAATTCGAAATTTTTAAAACTTTTGAGGGATTGCGCACTTTTCTCTTAACTTGAGTGCCACTTGGGGTGTCCTTAAGTTTCTGTTCACTCTGATTTGGCTGCCTTTTAAGCAATTTTAAAATTCTCATTTATTTCTCAATTTTTACGGAACAATAGTTAAAAATATTAAACCTTCCGTAATAAATGACAACTCGTGGAAGGTGAACTAATGTTAAATTAAATATCAATGACATTTCAATCGAACCTGTGTAACGCGTTACATTTTAAAAATCGAACATTTGTCATGCACCTACTACTACTACTAAACATATTAGCGTCGCATTATTTTTTTTTGTTGTGTTTTATTCATTTGCTTAAAAATATTTTAGGGAATAGATAACTTACTTGTTTAATGCGAAGTTTTCAAACTTTTCTTTCTTCTAAATGGTTTGATGTTGAAAGTTTTACACGATTTCACATTAAAAACAATTATTTTTTTTAAATATCATGACGTTGCAATAATTTACGCGACACTATTTAATATGCGTGATGTGACAATTTACGTGTTACCTACATTTCGTTTTATTTATAACAACGTTTTAAGACATCAATAAGAAATAGATTAATAAAAGAATAATTTTGACCATTCTCAGGAACCCGATGAAGGTCAAAAATTGAGGGAACAACAATTAAGACAATACGCGTTCTTCCAACTTAGGGTACACTTGAAAAGAGGCCAAAATTTAGTTGCCATGGATAAGAATGGTAAGTTACGAATACGTCACCAAAAAAACACAACCTCAAAAACACGTAAAACAATTGCTGGCACTACACGGAATTTAAAAAGTAATCACAAGCTATCAAGAACAAAGAAATACATTCTGCTTTTATTTGCACAGAGACAAAGGTATGTTTTTATTCATACTATAATGACAATATAGATTAAAAATACACAATTTCATTTTTAAAATATTTAATCTGTGGAAATGTTTAATGACCTGTTTTCTTATATGGTTTATCTACAGCGTTAGTGGCATTAAGCTTCAACATTCTTATATTAATATTTTATATACTTACTAATAATAAAAGACATTTAAAAACTTAAAGCTTTACATTTGAATACCCTTAAAAATATAATATTTTTACCACAAAATAAATATGACACAATTCACTTTTTCTCTATTACACAAATACACGCAATTATGAAAGTTTATAAATATATTGTTTTTTTAATTTGCACCTTACAATTTTTATTGCTCGTAGTTAGTGCTTTTGCTTTTGTACAATTTTGCAAACACTTAGGTATATTTTTTGATAACGTAAGTAATATATCAAAATTTAATTCAATAATTTAGATAAAATATAAATAATAATATAAAAAAATATTCTCTTTTTTGTAATTTTATAAATACAAATCACGTTTAAAATATGAAATTGGAGACACAAAATTAATAAAATTAATATAAAAAGTAGATAAATTTCAATAAAAAAGGTAAAAAGTACTTAATAAATTCGTTTTAAAATTTTGACAAAGATTAAAAAATACATCGAGTAGAAACAGTGCTTAATTTAATAATTTTATTTTTGCTTTTTAATCTAATCGCAAATTTTGTGGGGTCGAAAACCAGGTTTGTTATCAGGCACCAGTGACCCGTACGTGAAATTCAAGGCGGGGGGCAGGCTGCTGCACAAGTCGAGGATAGTATACAGAGACCTTAATCCGGTATGGGACGAATGCTTCACCGTACCCATCGAGGATCCATTCGTACCAGTTCAACTTAAGGTACAAACCACATTTACAGTCGTAACTAAAAGCGCTTTTTATAAATACCAGTACATAATTAAGCATTAAATTGTAAGTTACACCTTAGATGTGGATGTAAAGCGATATGTTGGTAAGGGTAGGCTTAAGAAAAGATGGATGGATTGCGTGAAGAATGACATAACAAAGAAAGGAATGACTATTGTGTTGTGCCAACCCCACCTAATGTGTGTACAGGGCAAGCGAATGATGATATCTGTAGCCATTTTATAATTTGACGCATTACTATTATAAATAAGGTACGTAGTACACATACGTGCAATGCTAATTCATGGTATAGTGTTGGATGTCTGGCAGCTTAAGTGACAACGTCGCGTCGGTGTGCGACTTACCTTTTCGCTAAAATATACATCAATTAGGTTGGCAAACAATAGCTCGTATTACTCCATTGTTCGTATGTTTTGTTACAAAACATTTCGCGCAAAGAATCTTAATGTGTTATATTTTGACATCGATTTTTTCTTCCGCTACATTTTTACTATATAAATACGTATACGTAGAGAAATGATGTTTATTTTTAAGCCTAAAACAACATCTATTGGAGGTATAGACCGGCTCGACAATCTCGTTGAAGACCGTTTCCTACAATGAACAATTCTGGATATTAGTAACGACAATAATATAAAATATTTTGACGATAAGATTAACTCATTTGAAATATAACAAGAATATTACGAGGCTAAACCGTTAAGGCAAGTTACGACTTACGCGAGAAATTTTACGGCCTGAACAAAGACGCTCTTATTTATACAAGTTAACAAACAAACGTAAACGATGCTAAGGGTCGGATTAGACAAAGTTAATTAGTAAAGGGATATGTTTCTAGTAAAATAAAAAAAAAAATCTTAACTCATTTATGTCAAAAATGCAGAAGTAGTTGAAAAAAAATTATAATATCAAATGTTCGGACAATATTAACGCTGATGGATTTGAAAAAGTAGTAATAAATTAAAAACATTTAAAAAATCAAAATTATTATATAAATAATTCTGATACAAGTAACACAGGCTGGTATCGATTAAATATCGATTCTTGAAATTCGATAGACGTGCTTGTGGTATATTGTTAAGTTCAAATTAAAACAAAATATACCTATTTATCCAAAATATGACTCTCATGCATTAACTTCCAGGTGTTCGACTACGACTGGGGCTTGCAGGACGACTTCATGGGCATGTGCTACCTGGAACTGACCGCGTTGGAACTCGGCAGGACTCAGGACCTGGTACTTTGTCTCCGAGACCCGAGCAAGCCGAACCAGGATATGGGGGAGATCGTGCTAAACGTTACGCTATGGCCGAAATCTCAAGAAGATAAAGATCAGGTACACATAATTTACTCCGTTATTCGTGCAGACAGACACCGTTGGATTAGCGGTTCCCCAGTTTGGCTGCCCTTGAACATCTGAAAGAACAGATAAACTGAAGGTGCTTTTCTGGAATTTAAAGAATGCTCTGAAGACATTACACAAGGCAGTTTAAGGCAATACAAGGTTGCAAGTTGCTTGAAAGCCGTTTTTCAACTGAACCGCTTTTCAAGTTAATTTAGGTCAAAACTGGAGCTTTCGTATTTATCGTCCGTCTTCTAAAATCATTTAAAACAAGCCGAAATCTTCTAGTTGTTCTGTTCCTGTACCACCTTTTTTTTTACAAATAAAATCTCGACTCTGACATTGCAAAAAGGTTATGTAGGTTTGAGCTAAAACTTTGAAATAGAGAAGTGGGTCATTATTCACGATATCGGACTAATACGGAAAGGGTCAACCTATTTTAACGACCGCTCTGATAATGTATTGATCATCTCGAGTTTTGTTAGGGTAAATTTAACTCTCCAACTTGCTTTGCAAAGCTACTAAAAGTCGGCACAAGGTCACTCGACTATCCCCCGTTGTCCTTGTGCGATATTTTATTCATTCCAAACATCTGAAATGGGTGTTTGTCGGCATAGTTCCCTCGTTTAAATCCAGTTTTATTTTACAATGATGCGTACAGACGGTAATCATTCTATTATTTTTTTACTTCAATTCGTCCACAGACTTATTTCCCAACAGACATTACATGTCTAAATTTGTTTAATTTTAATCTCACAGTTAAAAACTAACAAACTAAAACGAAAACCATTAGATTTTCTACTACAAATTTCTAATTAATTTAACGTAAATTTTAAAAATATACCCTGCTAAAACCCTCAAATAGGAAGTCCCCCTCCCCATCATCTTGTCTCCGCCATTGTAGCCAAATCTTTATAGTATCTCAAATTAAAAACCACTTAAAAGTCCCGAATGCGTCTTCTGTCTGAAATAACAATAAATAATGATGAATGACCTCCGAAAGGTCTGAAACTTGTCAGTACATCTACCGATGCACGCAAACGTGTGTAATATATTTAGCTACTAATGTCTCATTGTAGTTTAAATTAATAAATATTGCCCCCTCTGTTCGTTATTAGCTCTGTGCAACATTGCTATAGTTATTGCTTATTGCAATACAGTCAGTCAGTAACCGGCCGCGAGCGACGCAGCGCGCGCGCTCTCAAGGTAACCTCCAACTAAAACAAAATAAACACAAACCAGTGATAAAGTGCGAAAGATCGCGTGTGTTGTGAATATTGGTGAATTTATTGTCGGAATTACGTCTGATTTACGAAATATAAATTATTAACGGTTATATTAAAAATGAAATATTGTTTGTTTTGATTGTGTTTTAAGACGACTAAATGATATTAATGAATCCATTAGAGTTGTGTGAATTATGATTACAGAACTATATAAGTTACTGGTGTTGAATTGTTTTCTCTTTGTTACTGCTATACGGATACATGGATAATAAAATGTATGCTTTTCGACACTAATATTGACCGTTTTTTATGCATCATTTGGATTTGTACGATATGTTTTGAATAAATTAAAATTCTCATCTTTTCTCTGATATAATGTGGATGAATTATGCATTAAAACCTTTATCTGGAAACATTGTCTCTTGCTGGAAACCACATTAAAATGCCTTGTGTATTTTAAAAGATTTAAGTGTACAGACAGCAGGAAGCGATTGTGTCATTTACTAAAATGAACTGAATGTCGGTAATTATTTAAATGGTTCTTTAATCTATGATTATAGATTTATACTTTTCGACGCTAAAATTTACCTTTTTTAAGGTTAGAATTTTATTTTTTGTAAATTATAATTATTAATGTTTGAATAAAATTAATCAATGGCCGCTAATTATCGAAGTTATTGCATTGCCTCTTTTATTTTTTATATTTGTCACTGGCCGGTATTGGAAATCAATAAAATACGAATTCACACTTTATGGCACACGATTTACGAGTTATTTTAGCATGGTTTACTACGGTCTTTTTTTAATTATTATTGCATCCTGGAAGGATTGTTTCAAATGCGATTTATCCTTGAATATAAAAGTCAAGGTAAAAATTTGATTTGATCTTTAAACCGGAATTGAATCTTGCACAACTTGTAAATTAATATTTATTAAATTTTGCATACTTAAAAACCTAGATTAGTTAAGCCGTCAGATTGTGAACTATAAACTAGCAATTAAAATATCTCAAAATCATTATATATAGTAACAAAATCTAGGTCATAATTGAAGTCGTTATTTCTGTTTATTTATAACATTTAAAAGCCATCAATAACGAAGTCGACATCTCCATCCGGTCGTAAGTCAATTGACGCGTCGATAAAATATTTTGTAGATTTCCCGACAGCATTTGGAAAATAATAATTTATGACGTAGTTGAAGCTTCTAGCGTACTTATAGTTCTCATGGTATGTTTAATTTTCGATCAGAAAATATGTGTGTACAATATAAATAAATGCGCTCATGCAAGTAATACAGATGGGTAGGCAGACATTACGGATTTCCATTTGATACGATCCTGGCACACCTTTCTAGCTAAACATACATCGACGCATATGTGTATGCTCGTCGGTTACGGGCACTTCTTACATCGCCTTTCTTCAGTATGTCACTAATCTGAGCGATATAAGTCCTCCTGGGTCGTCACCTACCGACACTACCACTCACTTGTGAAGCATCACTTTATTTTATTGTATATTTAATTTATATTACTTTGCTTTATTATATCACTAATCTGATAGATATACGTCCTTCTAAAATATTTTGTTGTTCATATCGATATTTTAATGTTTTTAGTAAAAACAAGTAAACCTTGGTAGACGAACTAGTGTTATACACTTTAAAACTTATGCATGTTCATATGTGTTTAACATTGACGATAAGCAAAGTCATTTCCCGTCCTTCATTTTCGTTGTTTTCAACAAAGAAAAGGCACAGTTTTCTGATAACTGTTGACAGGCTCGATGTTGCTGTAAAGGTTATTGTGTACTTAAAATATAAAAATTGTCATATTGGAGCCGGGTGCGGTTAGGTTAGGTTAGGTTAGAATTCTGTATAAAAAGCAAGAGCGGATGAAATACTTCCTCGAAATAATAAACACGACTTGTGTTTTGTATTTAAAGAAGTTTCATCCGACTATGAAACTATTTCGTATTTACGATCGTGTCTAAACTACTAATGAAATTTACGCGTTTAGACAAAATTAGCGACCTGGCATTAGACGTAGACGTTCGCTTTTAATTATAGCCTTTAATTATTTACCTTCACCCGATGGACCTAACCGAAGTCGAACCACGCATACGTTTAACAACACACCTCACGCCTCTATTCCCCGAAAGGGTAGGCTAAGGTGCAATTTTAGTGCACCCACATTTCGCCGTATGTTTCGCTGTCCCATTTAACATTTACATATACTTTTTACATTTACGACACTTTGATTATGAACATATTTGAATATAGAACTATTGAAAATATATCAGTATTTTCCAATGTTCCCAATCCGAAGTTAAACTTGTGCTAAATGATTTATTTATATGCTGCTACGACTAAATATTTATACTAATGTAATGTATTTGTATATAAGAGTTGAATAATAATTATTGAAACTTTACAGACATTATTAATTAAATATTTAATTATTTAAATTGTTAATTAATTAGGAAAAGTAATTTCAGTAAATTCCCGGGCGTTTCAACCTTGTGGCCCCCATGATGTCACCAGCAGTTTATCTGCAATCTGACACCATAGCACCAAGGCCTCGGTAATGTATATAAAGAACCGCAAACTAATCCACATTACGTTTTATCAAACTCAACAATCGTTGCATACACGTACCAACGTAGTTTACAAGCTAGGTTTAATTAATACCATGCCTCACGCCTGTGTTCCATGAAGGCGTTGGCAGGATCAATTCCGTCACATGATATGGTAGGTTTTACATAAGAACAATGTCGGTCGACTGGTAGTTTGATCGTTCGACTGATCAATTGCTTGGATTATGGGATAAGTCGCTCAATCGATCGAAATGTCGATCCAGTGATTGGTCGACTTGTCGATCGACTGATCGCTCTACTGGCTTGAGATTTTTTGTAACTATCGTTACATTCAAGTGTTTTAAAAAACAAAACTATTTTAAGTGGTAGCGTTAGATTCAGGCAATGTGTTTTTCTTTATACACACAGCGTTCAAAATTGTTTCTTTAGAAAAGATAAAATAACAATAAAAGATAATTTATTTTCAGTTATTATATGTGATTAAATAGAAACAGTAGGATTCTTTAAACTATTTCATGTAACAAAGTTTTTACATTATATTCACAAGATTTAATTAGTCGATTACGTTTAATCATTTATATTAATTTACATTTAATTTATCTCAGAGTTCACGGCTTTGACCGTAAAAATATACAATAGACTTTAAAGATTCCTGATGAAGACGTTCAATTGCCATTATAACTAATAATTATTTATTATAATAAATTAGTCTATGTAGAAACATATATAGACTTTGTATAAATTGTTAGTCGGCACTTTGTAATTGGTTAGCACTTTGTAACAGGGTAGCACATAATACAAATCATTGACAATTTGACGTTTCATTTCTAGTCACATTATACTTACTTTCGCCTTATAATCTAGTAATTTGCCTAGACTAATTACAAAGAGCCGATATTTACAATCTGCTAGTGACATCTATAGTAACAGACTGGGTTAGGCTAATTACTTTTTCATGTTTGAAAATTACATCCAGATTCTAATACATTAGTAATGTTCAATTTTAAGAATACTGAGAAAGCTGAAAAAAAAAAAACATCTTTTTACTAGAAATCATGATATTTTTGTTTAAATTACCGGTAAGCAAACGCTACCAAGTAACTGTTGTATCTTTTGACGTACATTATACTACGGTGGAACAGTTAATAACATTTAGTCGTGTAATACAGACGTATTCGTCTTACATTTGGAACACAGTGAAGTTCGTAGAAAAACTACATAGATAAGTAATGTAAATACAATAAGTGTTCAAAAATTAAATTATAAAGTGTCGCAAAAATCGACTTAAATATGTCGGAAATAGAAAACAAAATGGAGAAAATAAAGAATCGACTTATAAAAATACAAGGAAAGATACAAGACACAGTCGAAGATATTCAAGATCAAGTGCATATTAAAATAGAAAGATCTAAATTAGCCAGTTTCGTTTCACATTTGTCGGAAGAAAGAAATTCCATTGAAGACTCTACTGATAAATCCACTGATTGTAGTGACAGAACTAAGAAAGATAAATCAAATAGTATACCATCGGTTGTTATAAATGAACCGGTCGACGGTGAAGATCAAAAAGAAATCTGTAGAAATTTTATTAATGTTGAAAGTAAGGGAGCAATTTACAGAAGTCGGTCGGATTCAGACCTAGCTTTTGAAAATGAAACAAATTTCGACAGCTCCAGTGAATCGTGCTTCTCTTGTTTGTCGTCTAGCGACGAAAGGTAAATTAAATTGTCTTTTTATATATAAAAAAATGAATGTGTGTTTGTACGTACTAGATTGATTAAAAAACTATACATCCTATTGCCGTAAAAATTTGGGAAATCATCAGGTATTTCCCTGGGACAGTTTTCATAGCGTCTAGCAGTGAACGACTATTAGCTAAAGAGAATTGATAATAATTTTAATCCCTTTTGGTGCAGTATTGCTTTATTTTCTTTAATGATTAACTCTAAATCCTTCCTATTTAACTCTAAATTTTATTGACTATCAGAAGTTCGGAAATAAGACCCAGATCTGGAAGTTGTCCACCGAGCCAGAAGCTAGATGTACCAACGTCAAACACCTGCAGTGATCTGATAGAGAAGATTGGCAACCGGTTCCCCAGGCTCAAGAGTAAGGGTGAAAGGATACATAGGGTATTATGATTTGAGAGCCTTTGCGGAATTGTTGGTGGCTTCTGCACGTACTTTTACTGCACTAGATGGTGTTTTGTGAATAACTTTATTAAAGTAAACAACAAATGTAACAATTGTTATTGGAAATAAATATTTGTTTACTAACAAGACTTTTATAAATGTATCGTGTCTCTGTCCGGGTTTCTGGGTAGTGTTTTTCGTGTATATATACCTTTAATTCAGATCTGTAGCCTAAACAGTTTCACCGATTTCATAGAGTGCGGTACCATTCGATTTGAATTATTTTAAGTGTCATAGGAGTTTATTGGGTTTTAAATTAACTATTGTTTGTGTGTAAATGTTGTACCTAACTTTGGCTAACATCTATATTTATACGCAAATCTTTACTGACACAATTCAGTGCTTGCTTTATTTAGTCCTTCATTAATGCTTTCGTCAATACATAAAATCGAGTGTACCAATCCATTTGTCTGAATTAAAAACGGCGATGTTCAATAAAAGATTAATACGATATTCTTTACCTACAAAATATACTTCTACGTCCCATACAATATTTTACAAAGTTTAAACGACAAGACGAGGCCCTTTATCTGACGCTCGCTCGCGTAAATTCCAGTTTATAAGGGAAATTAATTAATTCTTGTACGGTCTGTCATGAGTTGTATGTACCAATGTGTCAATTTCGTCCTTTGTCGGTAAATCAGCTTCAATTGACGCCTTAACATTGCTCAATTCGGGATCTAGTACAGTTGGTGGTCTTTAGAATGAGTTACCATTTCGAATACCACTACTACTAACACTAATAAAATAAAATTGGTAATATTTTTTTTCAATTTTGTTCCAATTTCAAAATTCCACCAGTTTCATTTTAATCAATATAAAGACAAATGTTGCTTTATTTTTGCTTTTTGGGAAAGATGCTTCTGAATTTAAAATATTTAAAAACTTAATATTGGATGATATTGACTGCGAAATTGTAAAACAAGGTCGTCAAGGGTTCGACCTACGACGACCTAGCACAAACTTTGTCGGTTAAAAAAAATATTTGTGAATTATTTCATAAGCTACTATTATTTTTAACTAAAAGAAGGAGTTGTTTTATTGACATATATAATACTTTAACATAAATATTATATTTTGTGTATCGGACTGTAGTTACGAAATATTATTTGTGCTCTGTTTAGTCGAAACAAAAGATGAATAACTAAAAATTATTGGTGCGTAATGTATCGCTTTCTGAACTAACAAAAGACTTGTTATTAACGAAAGAACATTAAATAAATAATTAATTAAGTGGAATGGCTTAGTTCACGTTCGCGTATGAAAAAACCCACCCACTGAGATCTCCAATATGTCCGAAACTTGTTGGTATTACTGAAGTACGCGAACTTCAATAAATCCGTTGTAATTAATTAATTATTCAGTTAATAATGACTTTTTGAAGTTTCAATAATTTTGAAAGAATATTATAAAAAAATATACCAAAAAAACTAAAAACTGTTACAACTTTCTCTTTTTCAGTACCTCTTAAAGAATACAAGGTTAAGTGACGTAAATAAGCGACTAAAAGCACAAATATGGAGTTCAGTGGTGACGATAGTCCTCGTGGAGGCGAAGAACCTGCCAGCAATGGATGTGGACACTAGATCCAGTGATCCTTATTGCAAATTTAGGTAAAAAAAATGGCAAAACTCTTTTTGATATCAAACTTAAGTCCCCGAAATGAGAATCCAAAATTACAAGAGAACAAAACCTCTCCGATAAAGAGATCGCTGTTGTAGGAAACAAAAATATTGAATTAATTATTTAAAATCTTTCAGCAGATATTATTGAATTGTCTTAACCAAATATTTAAAGCATAAAACTGTATAATGTAATGGTGTACATTTGGTATTAGGTTAGGTAATGAAAAATATAAAAGTAAAGTTGTATGGAAGTCGCTACATCCATCGTGGCTGGAACAATTCGACCTTCACCTCTACGACGACCAAGAGCAGGTCCTGGAAGTGACCGTGTGGGACAAGGACAAACAGACAAAAGACGACTTTTTAGGGAGGTAGGTAGGTTTCTTTTTATTATAATGGTAGTGCTTATATTTTTGGGAAACGCTCGCTTTTTTGACCTTTAGTTATGACGATGGAGGAGGGCGCCTTTTTGAGAAGTGTAGGGAAACTTAGCGGCTACAACCAGTAGGGACCGGAGATAGCAATGGTTTCTAGCCTCTCCTACATGCGGAGAACATTATCAGATTTTAGTCTGTCTCTATAAAAAAAAAATTTAAATTTTAACAAATGTTTCTTGTATCAAATCACAAATCAAGAAATTTCACTAATAGAAATTAAGAAGAAAGGGAACTCTTTCAGATGCGCAATAGATCTATCGACATTGGAACGAGAGAAGACGCACAGTATATGGCAAGAATTGGAAGACGGGAACGGACAGATATTCCTGTTGTTGACGATCAGCGGCACCACGCAGTCGGAAACTATCACAGACCTCACCAGTTATAAAGAGAATCCGAGAGACATTGAAATTATAGAAAGGAGATATGTAAGTTTTGCTAAGTAAGTGATAATTTGCCAAGAACCTTCACATTTCTAGAACATACCCTTGTTTTTTTTTTTGCAGGCGTGGTATCGACTCAACGAACACTCGAGCGGTGTCGGCTGGCTTTGTGTTAAAGTGTACGGCGCCAAGGGTCTAGCGGCCGCAGATCTGGGAGGAAAGTCTGACCCCTTCTGTGTATTGGAGTTGGGCAATGCCAGGTTACAAACGCACACGGAATACAAGACGTTGACGCCAAATTGGATGAAGATTTTCACTTTGTAAGTTTCAAATTTTTAAAAAAATGTTGTCTTTACATATTAACATAGCACGTGGTATGAGAACATAGTAGCAGTTGGAAGACATCATTTATATTTTAAATGACTTAATTTTTTAACACTAACCTTAAAATCAGAATAACGAAACCAATATCTTCACATACTAAAATTTATTCTAATAGATTAAAAATACTTTTTTTTATAAACTAACAAGTGATAGGTTATAATCTAACCTAACCTTTCATTATCATTTATATCTCACGCCTGTATTCCCCGAAGGGGTAGGCAGAGGTACAACTAGTGCACCCACATTATCATTTATGTATAGATTAAACATTAATTTAAATAAAAAAAACATTTCCTTTATTTCAGTACAGTCAAAGACATCACATCGATACTAGAAATTACTGTTTACGATGAAGACCATGATCATAAAGTGGAGTTCTTAGGAAAATTAGCAGTACCGTTGTTAAATATAAGGAATGGAGAGAAGAGATGGTTCGCACTTAAGGACAAGAAAATGAGAGCTAGAGCGAAAGGCAACTATCCACAGATATTGTTGGAAATGATGGTTATATGGAATCCTGTAAGTATACAGTATGCAAATTAAAATGACAAATATAGTACAGCCAGCAAACTCTATTATACGAATAGATTCAACCTGAGAAATACCATGACGAGGTGTGGCAAAAATCTAATCATCGTTTCCTACCTATCCTTTTTTTAATAACGAATGATTGGGAAGCGTAAAAGGATTTAAGGGGGGGGGGGGTTACAGAAGTTAGTCAAAAGTGTTTTAGGGGTACGGACAGTTGTTTATTGTTTATTTTTTATTAACAATTACCTGTCTACTTGTATCATTGATGAAAATATCTATGTTTTTATATAATATCTTTTATTCTTATTCCAGTTAAAAGCGGCCATTAGAGTAATAAATCCAAAAGAACCAAAATACATGCATCAAGAATCGAAGTTCAAACGACAGCTGTTCATAAGGAACGTGATGAGGCTAAAAGCTATAATAATGTGGTTTATTGAAGTTGGAAAGATTTTACAGTAAGTCATCTTCAAAATATTAATTAATTTTACCTAATTAAAATTTTATATCACACTATCATATACATTCCACTTGGTATGCGATAATTTCAAAAAACTTAAATCGTTAAGTAGTCTTTTTTTTACGTTTTCCTCATTCAATAAAGAAATTTGTTTGGTCTTTTTTTAAACTTGTCTAAATAACTTAATGGTTAGGGAAAAGAAAAAGCCTATAAAAAAAAAACTAGAAAAGAATACGAGAAGCACTTAACTTATTCGGATTAGAAGTAAAGACTAAATTTAATATGTATGTAAATTACTGTATTGAATGTTTTGAAAAATGCTCAGTAAAATTGTATGATTGGGACAATAGTGAATTATTTTTCATGTGCTTATAATATGTCTATAGTATAATAATATCTTTTGTATTAGGTGATTATTAAAGTAAAGTGTATTTTGTAATTTTCAGAGACTGTTTCGAGTGGGAATCCAGATTGCGTTCGTTTCTGGGACTCTTGGCGTGGCTCGCGTTCTGCTACTACTATCAGATGTGGATGCTGCCCTTCCTCCTTCTAGTCCTTTTCTCGAGGAATTGGCTCATCTATAGATTAACTGGTAAGTACAACACGAACACAACAACATGATACTTAGAGTACACTCCTAGTCTTTTGTCAAAGCAATGATTTTATGCCACACCGTCATGTGATTTCGTCCTTCAATATTCGTAGTCACTTAGGAACTTTTATAACTAACGTACTGAGCCGACAACTGCATATAAAATTAAACTTTTTTATATTGAAACATTTTAACATACACTCACTATATCTATACACTATATCTATATCGCCGTTAGACCTTTAAATAACCTAATAATTACGAAATTTTAATCAAATAAAAGATATACTTTATTATCAATATGTGTACAAAAAAATGTGGATTTTTTTTACTCCTGTACATCTATAAAATCTACGTATTTTCATTTGTGCCTTTTGTATTGTATTGTGTATTTTTGTTTCTTTTAATTTTTGTAGTTCGTTTAAAGAGTTTCCGGAATAATCCCTGGAGGTGTATTAAGGACATATTTGGTAGTAAGTTGTGTGTGTTAAATAAATAACAGCATGACGTGTTTTATGTGACTGTCTGGTTGGCGCAGTTTTATCACGATATGGCTGCATTGATTCCGGTTCGAATCCCAAGTCGGGCAAAGTGATACTGGCTTTTTCAACTCGATGTCAGTCCGAAGTCTGGAATTTGTGTCCTAAATGGCGATAGGCTCGTTTCCTATGACATACTGGGATAGAAATAAAAGGTAAAAAGGTGGTATACGTCTGCTTACCCCTTTAGGGGTCACATGCGCTAGGAACGTCGTCTATTTTTCTATAAATATTTGTGTTACTAATATTGTTTTTGTTAATCTACAATATTATTAAATCATTAACTTTTAAATTTATTTGACTGTTGTGTTGCAGGAGGTAACCCACTGTTGACGCCAGTTGATGACGATGACTTACTAGCGGAAGAAGATGATGAAGAGGAAGTAGACAAGGTATATTATTTCTATATATAGATATCAAACGAGCAAGCGGTATAACTTATATTACGTGTTATTATATATTATATATTATACTTATATTACGTGACAGCAGTACAAAAAAAGGATATTTATTTTGCAACTCATACCTTTCCTTGTTATTTTTTCCCACACTCTTCTCTTAGAAATTAATGGAAAGGGAAACAGAATAATTCCTTCTATTTTAGGCATCTCACTCGTCAAACGAAACGCAGAAAACTTTAATTTCACGCCTGTCTTCTATGAAGTCGGTGGTATTTCATCGACCGACTCATTCTTATAAGATGTTGTTACAGTCTTTACGCCTTTTATGTCTGCGCTATTTTTTATTTATCTAATCATTCCTTGTTTTCTTTAAACACACTTAATTATTATTTGTCGACAGGAAGAGAAGAAATCATTAAAAGAGAGATTACAAGCGATACAAGAAGTCACACAAACTGTGCAAAATGCGATCGGTTACGTCGCGTCGCTGGGCGAGGCTGTTAAAAAGTATTATTAATTTAACTGGACATTTTTTAGTAATATAATAAAGAAATCTTGACCTGCAATGATATAGGATACCACCTTATTATTAACTATAAACAGTGTTTAACTTTTGAGGGCACGCAGAGACACGCAGTGCCCCCAAAGAAAATTTCGATATTAGCAATGATGCCGAATTTTTAGGCAAAGGGTGGAAGTGTAATAATTTTTATATATGACCAGAACACTTTACGTAACCTCTTTGTGCCTAACCACAAAACTGGACTAAAGAAAAAAAATACAAGTCTGAATTTTTAGATCTTTTGAAAAAAACATATAGAAATAACAATTTTTTTTGCAGTTTAATGAACTTCACGGTGCCGTGTCTTAGCTATTTGGCTATACTAATGTTGTTCGGAGCCATGCTTGTCTTGTATGTGATACCCTTGCGATATCTACTGATGGCTTGGGGTAAGTCATACAATAGAAAATAATTATGCGCTCACGCCCGCGACAGACAGGGAAAATAATGGAATAAATGATTATTATCGCTTTTCTTTATTATCTCAATAAATTTGGTCTATATAAATCCTCCTTGGAGATCTAGTACTCCTTTAATTAATGATAAACACACACGCCTGTAAACTCTTGTAAACATGTAGCCTATGTATCCGTCTGGCCACAAATTAAATATTTTTTCCGTTTCATATAAACTTAAATACTGAGGACATACTTTATTTTTCAGAGTGAAAAAAAAAACAAAATATATAGTTTGAGCACACATTAATTTTAAATTACTATTTTCTTACATGCTACAGAATATTTTAATGTTAATTTGAAATTACAAGTCAACTAAAACTGTATTTTTACAATACTTTTAAATTTCTAGGTATAAATAAATTCACAAGAAAAATACTACGACCACACACGATACCAAACAATGAGGTTTTGGACCTTCTTTCACGAGTACCAGATGATGAAATATTGGTTAGTATAGCAAAAAAAACATATCTCACGCCTGTATTCCCCGAAGGGGTAGGTAGAAGTGCAACTAGTGCACCCTCATTTCGCCCTATGTTTTTCCGTCCCATAATGTGATAGAGGGCGAGCCTATCGCTATATCGGGCACAAATTCCAAACTCCGGGCTGATATCAAGTTAAAAAACCCAATATCATTTCGGGTCCCGCTGGGGAACGGTCCCGAACGCTGGGGTCCCGGGCTCGATTCTCGACCCGGGAATCGAACGCGGGACCACAGCGTTGCAGCCGTACCGTATACGTAATACCACTGAGCCACCGAGGCAGTTGTGAGTATAGCAACCTTGGTTTTTGGTATGTAACACAACAAAAGTCCTTTTCCTCCACAGATTCTCACATAAAACGTTAAAATTGCGCCGTAAATAACATGATTTTTTTTGTTGTATTTATATTGGATTTTAAATAGCATACTGTAGTCGTTAACCATCCGAAGTAAATTGTCTGAATGATGTTTCAAACTTTATATGGATTTTTAGTTTAAGTTAGTTCTATGTAATAGCATTTATCTTAAACATAAATTGATGTTCAATTTTTTATTCCAGCTTGACTGCAGAGAACTTAAGCCTCATCCGCCAAACGAAGCTCGAAGAGACGCGAGGAAAAAAAACAAAGCCGCCTAACTTACAGAAACGAAAGCAGAAATAATCATAGACAATTTGATAAAGCAATGTTGGTAGCTTTTAAAATTACTACTATGTGGTAACATGTTTATCAATCATTAAGAAATGGTGCCATTAGTAATACGTTGTTAGAATATTTCAACAACGCAACATTTGAAATCATAATGAGGAGCAAATGTATGTTTGGACGTCATAAAATAAGTAGTGAACAATTTTAATTAAGATCAATGTACATGAGTTTCGAAGAGGGCATTTTTCTAAAAAAAAAACCACCCATGGTCATAACCACTCATGAGATTTATGGTATGGTGAATAGATTGTAAATAAATTATGCTGAATTTTTCCAGCAATGCACAACGGTCCGTAGACTGAAGATCTGATTGTTAATAAACATTTAATGTATCATTTACTTGTAATTTAACATTCGTTGTTTAGATAAAGACAATGCAATCGTCCATATAATGAAAATCATTATTAGATAGGAACACGTCATTATAATTGAAAAAATGTTACTATTCTTATTAAAAATAAAATATGTATCTACTGTTTTGAAACGGTGTTGTATATTTATAACAAACTTGATTATTGTAACACTAAATGATTTTTGAAACATCACTGTATTTAAATTTTGAATATTGCGTATTGTTATTAAATAAAAAAAGTCTAATACTATATAAATAATCTTAAAATCTATTTTATCTTCAGCAAATAAATACGAAATAATCACTATGTCACCTTATTCCTTAAACCTTTTTTATTTACTATTATTAAATATCTTCGTAACAGATTAATAAAGATCTGTTGGAGGATGTATAGCAATGCATTTAAATTTATTAAATATGCATTTAAATTATGCACCTCGATTTTTCCGTTATAAAATTTTCTATTTTTGCAAATATTGTCTGCCATTTTATATCGTATAAAATATATATATATTTTCCAATAAAAGAAGCGTACAAAGTATGACATGAGATAAATAACTTAATAAAATTGTGCTCAGGCACAATACCTAATTTATAAACAATGTTGCTTTTATTTAAAAAAAAAAAATCACACCTACAAATTTAAATAATGTAACGATTGCTTAATTTAAAATAAAAATTTTTATGCATTAAACATTTTATTTAATAGTTTTTCCTCAATATATTTCACATAGCAAGACTGATTTAATCATGAGATGATTAAAAATTGATATTCATTTGTAATTCTTTTAATAAATGTGTACACTGAGCCTTAAACTGTCATAATATTTTACTTTGATAAACAGTGAAAAATAATGTTATGGTAATTTCATAAAATATATTAAACATTTGATTTTAAGAACATTAAATTTAGGCAAGAAAGTACATAAAATAGTGAACAAATGGTTGGAACTGTATGAATGGGATTGAGACATAATTGTTTCAATGAATCGAAGAGAGGTTAAATTTTCTTCTAGACATTAAAATTGAACAAATCATTTACGTATTGAGCGCATTTCCTGTACTCAGCATAATTCAAAGTTTTTCTTGTTAGTTGTATTGATTAGTTAATAATAGTTTGGCTTTATTTAATTTTTATCTCGTACTTTTATTGTAAATTAAAACGCTGTGTGAGCAATTTTACTGTGATTACCATATATGACCAAGTGTTCAAACATATGAGATTTTGGTTTTGAAATCAATGTTACTATATAAGCATTTTATAGTTATTTAATTTGTATGTATGCAAGAATTGTAAAATTATCATTCTATGTATAACGCGAGTTTATCGTTTATTGTTAAATTAAATCAAGCACAATCATTCAATCAATGTTATCACTTTATATATTTTAAAATAAATTGTAACACAGATGTTTTATTTTTTTTTTCCTTTTTTGTCCAATGCTAGCTACAAGGTACCTTTGCAATGTGGTTTAAATATAAACTGGATATTTTTAACAGCAAGCTCAACATTGTTACTGATATTCTGCAAAAAGAATCAAATTATGCAAAATCTGAATTTCTTTTATATAAAATTTTTATCAAATCGATACTAAACCATAACATTCGTTTCGATTAAAAATCTATTGAATAAATATTGTATAAATATACAATCCTTGTATCGACTACAATATCACAAGCGAAAGACAAAATATCTGTGCCAGTTATACAATATTGTTTCTTTTCTTTATGTGTGTTTTATTTACATGATGAATTTCATTCTGCAGTTCAAGAACATTCGTTTTGGAAGAAAGTAATGTAGGAAATTTACTATATTATCTAGCAACCCTAATCGAGCACGCGTCAGCCATTGTTACATTCAAAACGTAATGTCACATACTCTATTGTCACTTATTACGTTTCACAGCATTTCTGTCAATCTAAGGAAGGCGGTCGTGAGTTGTTGGCAGCTGCTAAATTTACCAAGATTCCTTAATCACTAAACCATCAAAATGAGCATCAAACTGCAAGAGTACAAAGACGCTATTGAGAAAAACCTCAGGGACAGATGCAAACCATGGACCAAATATTTCGACGTAGCTGAAGCAAAAACCGGCGTGAACAGGGTATATCTATTCGTAGGTGAGTTTACTTTTGAAAAGCGTTTATTTATATCTTTAGCGGTAGATTTGACGTTTGTTTTGTGTCGACAGGAATCGTCGCGTTCACGGGTTTATATTTAGTATTTGGATTCGGGGCTGAGTTGATATGTAACTCTATTGGATTCGTGTATCCGGCGTACATGTCTATGAAGGCTCTAGAATCGCCGCAGAAGGACGACGACACAAAGTGGCTGACATATTGGGTGGTGTACGCCTGTTTTTCGATTGTCGAATACTTTTCGGATTTCATCGTTGGCTGGTTTCCTCTCTACTGGTTAACAAAGGTTAGTACAACAAAGGTTACATATGTTACAACTGTTCGCCATTTTGAGAGTACAACAAAACCTTTGTTTTTTATAACAATGTAAGAGACCAAAGGTTTGTTCTATTTTATTGAAAAAATCAATATTTCCATAAAAAGTTTATCTTTTCTTTTGTTATTTTTTATTTTAAAAAATCGATATCACGCAGTTTTTGTAATGAAATCTATTAGGCTAAGCCTTTTATTATTTACTCATTTACTTGACAGTACAATTTTTTCTGTATAACCTTATTTTTTTTAACTTCTGTTATACCTAAGAATTTATTGAACTAACATTGTAGATGTTATCTTTATTGAGATAGATATTTTATGACATTACTCATACAATTTTTTATCTCTAGATATTTTATCAGCTTGGGGTAACATTTTTCACTAAAGTTCATATATGCTTGCCATTTTTTGTAATATATATTAGACATATTCAATTCATATTTTTTATTGTTAAGGAAAAGTGAAATTTAACAATTAATATTTTTTTTACCATAAACAATCAGTCATTATTAAAACTTTTAAGTCCAATTTGATGCAATATACAGTTTAAATAACTATAAAGAAGTTGTAATATTCTGTAACAAAAAAAATAGTAAGTTTTGACTCAATATTTTTTTTTAATCTTTGTATTTGCATCTCTGTCTTTCGAAATTTAACCCTAGTTCTAGCAAATCTGAAAAATGTCTAGAATAATTTTTTGGCAGATTCCCACAACTTGTATTAGAACAGTTGAAGAAGTTTTTTTTTAATAATTAACTTATTAACCTTCAGTGAATCTCAAGGTTATTTACATACATTTTGTAAGATGATGTCATATGATGATGCAGTTACTAAGTACTCACTTTTAAAAAGGTATATGGCTTTCTGGAGTCACTCTTGGTATTTGTTAGCAATAGGAAAGAATTTCAAAAAGCACACTTACTACTCTATAAAATAAATATTTGTAACTATATTGACCCATGCTAAGAAAAGAGTTACATTTGTAATATACATGTAACTCTTTTCTTCAAAAGGGTCAATATCCAATAGTTTTATTTCATATAAGTTACAAGGACTACTACTTTTAATTTATAAATTATGATATTCTAGATAAAAGTACGAAAAGTAAAAAAAAAATATTAACAAAAGCGAATTATTGTTATGAGATAGTGTAAGCAAAGTAGTTGAAAACAATATAAATTATCAGGGTGACTTTGTACTGCTGTGAAAGATATAGTTGTATGTAAACTGCAGTCTGTTGATTTGAAATTTTATTTATTTTGATGCAACTTTTATGTATTTGTAGGTATTAAGTAATGAATAAAAATATATTTAACAACATCGTTAAGTAAAATGTAAAGATAATTTGAACCTAATTTTAATTATTGCTTAATAGTGATCCCTTTTTCTGTTGATCCCTTCCTCTGTCCAAAGGTAGGCAATGCATCTGCAACTCTTTTGGTTGTTGCAGATGTCTATGGGTAGCAGTGACCTAACATTAGGTATATCCTTCTCGTTTGCCACTTTTTCCAAAAAAAAAAATCTAACTGCCTTAGTGGCTCAGTCATATGGTTCAAAATCAATATTAAGTTTTTAATACATATAAGTAAGAATTACACAGCATTTACTGCAGGAAAGTTTTTGTAATAATTATAATCTTTGTGTATAAAATCTTTCCTTTGTCACATCATGACTCGGCTTTTATTGACCAATAACACTTGATCTCTGAACACAATGCAACACACACATGAATGCACACAGTGTATGTTACCAAGGCTGCAGTAACTTAGACATTGTTCATTAGTGTTGATTACATTTTAATTACATCATTGTACATCACTTTATATACCTAACTTGTTA
Organism: Papilio aristodemus; assembly: GCA_016277805.2. Classification (NCBI taxonomy): domain Eukaryota; kingdom Metazoa; phylum Arthropoda; class Insecta; order Lepidoptera; family Papilionidae; genus Papilio; species Papilio aristodemus. The sequence goes on along the minus strand of JAABKM020000018.1, from coordinate 790,527 downwards.
ATAGCTATATTATGTTTATTAATTGATTTCTGATATGAGTCATTTAATATATTTAGATAGGACTTTATTATGGTATGGTTGCCACGCTGGGGTCCCAGGTTCGAATGCCGATCGGGCATTAAAAGTTTCTTATATATGTTCTTCCATCCCATGGTGTGATAGTTGGCGAAGCTATCGCCATATCGAGCACGAATTCCAAACTCTGCTGATACTGATGTTGAAAACACTCAAATATTATGTTTTAAAAGGTTTTCAAATAAATATAATTAATGCTATGTTTTGTTACAGTGCATCTTCATCATATGGTGCTACTTGCCCACTGACTACAACGGCTCTTTGATCATCTACCATCGTATCATCCGTCCCTACTACCAGAAGCATCACAATAAGATTGATGACCTTGCCAACTCTGGTATGTAATATTATTTTTATTGTACCATTAATTTGTACAGGTATTGAAATTTAAAAAAATATTTTAAATTGAAATTAAACTAATCATTGGAAAGATTTTATGCTTATTTCTAGTTTGTTTGTTTTTTATTTTGTATATCGTTTATTTTTTTACGCATTTTTTTATTATTTATCGTAATAGCATAGCAAATTTTGCGTACATTGAAAGAAAATTTGTTTAATAACTTTGATCAACAAATCAGTCCAATAATTATGTGGGCAGTATTTGAAACTTTGTAACCAAACTGAAAAATTAGTTTAATTTCAATATGAAAATGAAACCAATCATTTTTTTTAGAAATTTGAATATAGATTTGCTTGTGTATCAAAAAGGTTGTGAAATCGCCTCGCATTTTTTTTTCTTTTTGAACAATTAGCTTTTTGGAATGGGTTTAAAATTATTTGATACATCTCTGGTTATATAAAATCCAACAAACATATAAGTAAAAATGTGCATTGTTGCATAATATTTCATCAATATCAAGCATTATTAAAGAAATTACTGCTTTAGAAATATTATCATATTAAGTAAAAATGTGACATAATAAAAAAAATTATCAGTTGCAAAACAAAAGTTATTATGTAATACTATAAAATTATTTAAACGTACGTGAGAAATTATTAAATAAATATATCCAGCATGGCTTAACTCACATTTCGCTGGGGTCGATGTTTGTACCGACAAATTTCACACCTTTCGGAGGTCCTTCGAAAGGTCTATCATGTTCAAATTTAATAAAGAATAATCTTGTAAGAAAGTTAGTAATGTGTTTGTTGGATTTTATATCAAGTATTGGCTAGTAGTTCATAATATAAACTTCTTGTCTACTATAACATGGGAGTCTAATCCCATGATGTCCACAAAAATTTTACTGAAGTAACCTAATGTAATAATGATTTGTTAAAATATAAATTTACGGGATTATACTAGATTTGTTCTGAAAGAAATGTCTTAAACTTTGAGGTATTTTACGTAACTCTTGTACACGAGTGGTATAAACAATATATAAAAAAGCTAGAATAAGTTATTTTTATATAACGTTGGAAAAATGTGGATATGACCAATTATTAAAATTTTTGTAAAAAAAAATATCCTCTGTACTCGATGGTTTTATGTTCCTATTTTTAGACCCTCTGAAAGAGATAATAAGGAACAGCGAAAAACATATGGATAAGACCCTAAAAGCCTTCAAGAAAACACTTGAGGAATTGCACAATGATTAGATTTTATTCTACTTAACTTATTTGGTTTGGGAGAGTATGGTAAGGTTTTAAGAATAGAGATTTATGCTTTGCATGGGAAAGGTCAAATATATGCATATATAAATGTGAAAGCGGTAGAAATTATTGTAAATATAAAAAGTGGAGGTTTATAAATGATTTTTCTACTGCTATACTTGTTTTTGTTGCTTGCCTGTCTTGTATATAGGGGAATGCAATTGCATAGTGATTTATACCAATTTACACACTGAAATCCATTTCTATGAATAATAAATAATGAAATATTCTTATAATAGGGATAAACACGAATTAACTTTGTTGCACTAGTAATATACTCTATTGTTCTAAAATAAATAATATGTAAATATTTCTTATTATTCACTCTTTATAATAATTGGTTTATAGCAGTGATTCCCAACCTTTTTTGTGCCTCACCCCACCTTACCCTTTTTATAATTCTTATGCCCCCCATGTAATAAAATAATGTAATTTTTAATATTAAAAAAAAAATTGTTCACTTAGAAACTTAAATGATAGGTTTTAGGAAGAAATCACTAGGAAATTGTTGAAACTCAGTACGTAAATTTTCAAATCATATAAAAGGGAGCAAAAGAGAGAAACTTGTGTCGAATTCAAATCGCCCCCCTGTGGGGCTCTCTTTTGGTTGTTTCCATTTTTAAACAAAAAAAATTTGTTACAATATTCGAAATGAAGAACAATTAAAAGTGGTATATTAAACCACACTCAGACATATTACTTCCAAAAACTTCGCCATTAATTAGGCAATTGTCGGTCAAAAACTATTGCTTTTTTATATAAATTTCAAGTCATATCTACATGTTTTTAACGTGATATGTTTTAAAGTTTATTACCCTGTTTGTAGATGATTAAAAAATTCACGTTATTATCTCCTAAAGAGATTGCGCATTTGTTGCATTAAAACCTTTTGTAATAGCAGTGATTAGTTTTTTTTATATATAAAAAATATTTTTTTTACCATTTTATTTTATTTTCCACGTGGACAGAGAAATCACGGTTTCAGGTAGAGAACATCCATCAGTTGGTGCACGATGTGAATAAAAAAATGAACACGTCAATGAGAAAATTGACTTCGTAATTTTTTTATCTTGTATGTTGTTTTTTATTTTCATTTAGATACATTTATGAGTAAAATGATATGTTGTTTATTACAGATAGTAGTACAATTACTTTGTGATACCTAGTTATCACAAAGTAATTGTGTGGTGACCAAATAATGGAACCATCCGATGACATGATGGTGACCACAAAATGTACCTTTTGTGTTTCCTGTGGTTTTAGAAGCATATTTTTTCATTGATTGATAAATTTATTAGATAATTTATGTTTTAATTTTGTGATTCTTTTTTTTAGTTTTTTTTTGTTTATTGTGTTTTTTATCACTTATAGAGTATATTTGTATGTCATTATTTATTGTATTTATGGGTATTATTTAGTTTTATGTTTGTTTTCGTCTTATATATTTTAACAATGGGTATATTTTTAGGTAAACAAGATTAGAGCACTTTCACACACATCCGACATGTAAGTAAACACAATGGATGGGCTATTTAACATTTTGTGTCAAGAAAAAAGTGAGACATCATACTAACGTGATATGACTACTCTTTATCTCTTCAGCCAAAAGTTGTCCACTGGACATAGACCTCCCTATAGATCGCACCAAATCCCCCCCCCCTTATCCAGTGTACCCCACAACCTTGATCAGATCATCGGTCATAAAGTGTTGGGAAGGAAAAATGAATACGTGAACCCGGTGACATTTCATTTCTACGAAACATTTATTGAACCATATCTTAAAAATATGGCGTAACACAAACTGTCATGCTAGTAATGATGAATCACTTTTTATCTAAACTCATTTGTCACGCTTTGCATAGATAACTAATGTATACAATTAACTAACCATAGATAATATTAACCTTATATCTGGCAGGTAAATAGTATGGTCTCTTGTCGTTTTAAATATATATTAATATATAATATAATAAATGAAATGGCGCTATTTTAATTTTAAAATGTAATCCTACTTTTTATTTTAATGTTCCTGAAAGACATTAAGACAAAGGTATGATTTTTAAGTTATGACGAAATTATTTAAAATATTTTGTTTTTAAGTAGTATTTTCATCACTGTCTACCCGCATCGAGTTTAAAATCTATACAGCATTTAAGTTTTGTCTTGTTTCAGACCGTATCATTATGAATGCAATATTGTTGATCTTGAGACTGGCCTTTTAACGAAAATACAATTTACATTGAAATATTTTGGTCGACACTTTCACTTGTACGTCACGTATAAAGATTCAATTTAATTTCGAAGGAAAAATATCAATAAAAAATATAAATAACTGGCTTAGTGGCGCAGTGTATAATTTATACTATACGGCTGTAACACTGGGGTCTCGGGTACAAAACCAATGTTCGCCACGTATCACATCATGGGATGAAAAAATATATGGCGTAATGTGGATGCATTAGTTGCACTTTTGCCTACCCCTTCAGGGAATACAGGCGTGAGGTATTTGCTCTAAGAAAAGATTTTATCATCTTTTCAATGTGTATTTTTAGTATTAGATAATAATGTAAATATTAGTACAAAATCTCTTTTCATAAGATGTATTTACATTGTTAATTGCATTCGTAGTTATAATGTATTGGTGAATGCATATTTAAAAAACTATTGGATAACTGCACCGACTGTGGATCTTTTAAGTTTAAATTCCAGTAACCTTGATCAGATCGGTCCATTCGCCGGTCCGATCGCCATTTTTAAAACCTTCCAGAACTCAATTAAGTTTAAGGCTAAAAATGTACCTATGCAGCTTAATCTACATAAATTAAATTTATTGTTGTTATGTGAATTTACTTTTAACTTTTTAAAACAATAAGGCTGTTTCCTGCCAGATACAAGTGTAAACAGCTTTAAAGCCTCGTAGTTAATTACATAGTGTGTATTGCATGTTAATATTTTTAGAATTATGTTTTTTTTATAAGATTTTTTTCTATAAAATTAGCTTTATTGATGTAATATAGAAATTAACATAAAAAAAATATACCTCAACCCTGCATTAACTGAATTATTTCACCGTATGTTTTTCCATTCCATGATATTTGGGTTTTTTCTGCTCAATATCAGCCCGGAATTTGGAATTTGTGCCTGATATGTCGATAGGCTCGCCAGCTATCATATCATGGGACCGGAAAGTTAACAAATGTAAATCTAAAATAATCTTTTTTCCTTTTCAGCAAATCGCCTTGTGTCAGAAGTCATTGGGAAGAACAAATAAAATAATTTTTTTTTAGAATTTGCAAGCAAAAGTACAAATCTTCTTTACACTCTCCTTTATAAGAGCTTTTGTCACTATAGACTATGCTTGTACGTGTAGTGTATCTTCAGATATGAAATCAATAATATTGATAAGGTTTGATTGATATTTCATGTTAACATTTGTCGAACTTTCATTTCTACATTTCGATCATGTCCACAAGTTTTAAATTTGTCATAATTATTTTTATAACCTACAATTAAAATAAAACAGTTCGGTAAATACTTAAGTGAAATACTAAGACACATTTCAGAATGATTTTTTGAACTTTGGCGAATTTAAAAACTTTTATGTATTAGTTTTGACAAATGAAATTTAATCTGTGGACGCTTTGACAAACATCAATGCAAGTTTAAACTATTTTTTTTATTTTAATTAAATTCTTTGTTTAGGTTTATTTGGCCTTATTTACTTGGTTTGGTATAAAAATGACTTAGCATAAAATTCTTAGTATTTTCTTATTCTATTACTTTTAAATAAGATCTTAAAATAACTTTTGTCTTTAGATTAAGTGGACCTTGGTTAGTTTAAAAATTCCACGAATTTTTATTTCGTTGTAGAACAATAATTTGAATTTCTTATTACCGTATCTTTTCTCAAATCTTGCTCAAGCGATTTTTGTATATTTCTTTGTTGGTTTGATTTATTTTGTTACATTGAAAAGACGTTATTGTGTTTAACATTTGATGGCACTATTATTATCGCCAAATTAAGCTTTGAGTGTTGTTATATTTAGAAATTTAAGTAATGCATTTAATGTTTGGAAATAGACATTATGACATCTGTCAAATGATGGATAACATAGATTATAAAATCGGAACATTTTGTGTGATGAAAATCATGTGACGTCTTGTCTATGCATTAATGTAAACGTTAGTGTGCCTTTGGCCTTTAGCTGCCAGCGTTTTTGTATTCACTCGAGAAATTGTATTTGTCATTATCTTTTTCACGAAATAAAGAGGAATTCATTCAGAGTTATGTTGTTTTATTTGTAATACTTGCCAAAGATCCAAATAAAAGTATAAGTATCACCTTTCTTTATAGATGTTTTTTTATTAAACACGATTCCAAACTTTTTATCCATTTTTACAACATAGTTGCTATTTGCACTGGCAATTGTCAAGTGATCACCGCCACCCAAGATATGAAAATAAAAGTTTGAAATACTACCATCAATATAAAGTTTTTAACTTCAAATTCGGCTTTTTACAATAATTTCGAATTTTTAAATATTGAGTTGTCATGTAAACGGCCTAATTTTATTCGTCGAAGACGAAATTGTTTGGAAAACCTCGAATTTTAAGTTAAAAACTTACATAGCAAAACTGATGAAACAATTGATTAAATTTTCCATAATAGTTTTATATGTGAAGTCTGTGTTAAATTAATTTCAATCTTTTCAAGTCAAACAAGATGTATTGCAAAAGTCTGACCGCTCTCAAATAATAGTTGGTTTGAATCAAAATTGTCCTTTTCAATGTACGTGGGTTTTCCTAATACCTATCTTTTTTAATTTCCAAAAATGGATAGTATATAAAATATTATAGTTTAAATAAAAAAAAAACACTAATAATGTTTCTAAAATTAACTATTATACCATAAATAAACTTATAACTAAAATTATGTAGCTTTAGCTGCCTCTGCTGCAGTTTCTGCCTCTTTCTGCTTCTCTAAATTCTCTTTTTCTGTCTTTCTATTTCTCCATGCAGTCATATAAGAACGGGGATGTATTGGGAAGAAACCAGAAAGACCTAAAAAAATTCAATAAAATCCTTATATTAGTAAATATTAAGATATTAAATATGGGAAATAAGTGTGTGAGGTATGTTTTTTTTGTTTGCTTACTTCTTTTATAAAAAACGCTTACCAAGTAATTCCCCTACGGGAGGGGTTACATGAGCACCTTGGCCAAGCCAGAATTTTATTCGTTCCAAATTCAGTGCAACCAGTTTCTCATTATTAAAATTTGGCATTGGATCATATGAACCAAGTTGTTCTATCACGGGTTGACTGTTCAGCCTTCTGCGCTAAAAAAAATACAAAGATTATTCAAAATGTGGGTGCACTTGTTGCACCTCTGCTTACCCCTTTGGGGAATAAAGGTTTGAGATATTATTCAAAATGTAAAAGTGAATTGATAAATTAGTATGCATCAAGTATCTCTCAAAAAAAGGTAGGAGTGTATTTTTTTACGAGACAATTATGATTCACATTGGTAATCTGAACTCTCCTAGTTAGGTACCAAGCTATCCTTTTGTACCTTGCTTATTCATATAAACATTTTATAACTAATCCATTAGTATTTCCACCACACATCCATCTCAACAATCACATTTCTGCTGCATATATTCTCTTATAATATTAAGACAAATGTTAAACACTAAATGAATAACACAAGTTTGGTGTACAAACCTAGTATTTATGCGTTGCATGTTAGCTTGTAAGATATAAATAAATCAAAAATCTCTAAAACTTACATGGGTAACGGCTATATGGAAAAAAGGCCTGTTAGTACATCCTTGTCGTATCAGCCGAATGGATTTCGCAGCTCTCGCAAAATATCTACCAGTTCCACTTGCCGGAGGTAGTGGCATTGTAAAATTTAAGATCAACCAAACATAAAATAATAGTTTCAAACTTTAGTTCAGATTATTCAATGAATGTTAACAGATTTTTGACAACCTAACCTAAAAAGTGAGATTTTTGACGTTCAGGAACATAAGTTAATTTAAGAACTGAAAACTTTTTCAATGTAGAAATGTTATTTAGCTTTTGTTATCTTTAGCCGCAAAAAACAACAACAACAAACAATACGAAAATTATAAGGAATACAAAAACTTAGTTTATACAGAATAACTCATTTGTTGTGACATTCATTTTCATTTATGTTTAAAATTAAATACAACGTTTTTATTTCATGTTGTAAATATCCTTTCAATATGTACGATATAATTATAGCTTTATATTTTACAAAACTTTTGCTACAAACCTGAGAAAATAATTTTTAATTTCAAAATGTTTACCCATAATATCTTTTAGATATTTTAAAAATATGTTAAAATTTTACTACCTTTTCTTGGTAGATTAAAGTTATAAATTATATAAAATGTTATTTGGAAGGGTTATCTCATCTTAAAATCAATGACAAACATGAAATTTTGTACAAGGGAATTCCCGAAGGGCACACGACACCTTATCTTACCATTTTAATAAAATATAAAATCATAAATAGGATATACAAAAAAATTGTTAATTTATATTAAATCGTGACCTAATACAACAATAATTTTCATGTAGACAATAAATCTGATAACTGGAAGCGTATATTCCCCAAGGTTTCCTAATAGACTTTTGTCATTAATGATAAATGAATGAAAACTGTATGATTATTGTTGAACCCGATGTTAGTAAATTTTATTACGTTAAATTACTTCGTTAAAAGTTAACATGAAATTTTTTTTCAATTTCAGTTTACGTAAGCGTCTTTGGCAACACCTTTTGTGACAAATAACGGAAACAGATGCGTCATACAGAACTCTATCATCAGAAAATCCTACAACGTAGTGATGAGATTTTAACTTTCCGTCACTTGTGTAAAGATGATAACGTATCCGGAATAATACGGCTCTCATAAAAATAACCATTTCATTACAAATTTGAAAAAAAAATTAACGGTAACACTGTCATCTTGAAGCTATGACGCATCGCCCTTTATAGTATATGGCTCGTTCCCTTAACATTTTGAGCCGGAATAGAAACATACAGCGAAAAGTGGGTACACTAGTTGAACCTCTGCCTGTCCCTTCGGAACACAAGTGTGTGGTATCTTTAAAATTGATGTAGGTATTTTAAATTAGTAATACTCAAATAAAAAATAACAAATAAAAATTTTCAGCATCAATTTGGAGTGATAAAGTTAGTGAAGGATTTTTGAAGAAAATTAGTTCCGGAGTAGCAACAGAGATAAAATAATATTGCTATAGTGAAGTAACACGGTGTTAGGAAGGGCGGAGTCATATTAGCTTTCTAAATTTTGTGGATTATATCTAATTAAAGTTGTTTTTAGACTATCCGACCTCTATGCCCTGCCACTTACAAGCGTGGTGAACCTTTATGACATATACAGCTTCACTAAGCTATATTTGTTCGTTCTTGAGGCAAATGATACAATTTCATCTTAAAATTAAAAAAAAAACGCTTCATATAAGAGATGTTGAACTATATCATCTTGGGGCAGAAAAACATGCGGTGAAATGTTTGGTGCACTAGGTGCACCCCTGCCTACTCCTGTTGGGGAGTACAGGCCTGAGGTGTCATTTTCTAAAGGAGTAACAAAATAAATAATAATAATTTAAAAGGATAATATCGATAGAATCGCAGCACATCCCTAATCTCTTCCCGATTGCAACCCGCCTATGACCGACATAACTTCGACCTTACTACAGACAGAGATATAAATATATAGCCCACGCATGAGTGAAGAGTACAAACGATGTAAACTAGGTCACGGGATAAAAAGCGTCTTGAAGTGACATTCTTAGATTTAAGCGCTACATCGCTGAAATTCGGAGAAACAGGAAGCTGAAGGTAACCTATAAATAGATGAGAATAATTTTAAGATAATTAACTGAGGACTTTTCTTATATTTGTCTACAACGAGAGAACGATAATCGGTTTATTTAAAGCCATTATAACCATTTATTCCAAGAGCTAAACTACGCTTTGACTTGTCATATTTTAAATACCTTATTTCCCTGTAATTTTTTAGATATCATTCTATTTCAAGGAAGGTTAAGGGAACTGTTATTAGATAAAGAAAATATGAAATTTAGTATTGCTTTGAAACCCTCAAAGTTTTACTGTTGGTGGCAATATTAGTTTTAGTTGATAATAAGACCAATTTTTACTCAATCGCGAAGAAAAGGCAACAAACAGATTTACCAAATGTTGTTCAGGATATTTGATGATATCCCGAAAATGTAACGAAATGCCAGTCAAAAATTCATAATGACAACCGGATCATTTATCGATTTACATTCGATTCTAAGGAGTAGACTGTCTACTCTGTTACAATGATTAAGAGAGTAGTAAAAAAATGTCAGTGCCCTACACCCTATTTCGGATTTATTCAATTAACCGCAACCGTATCCGCGGTCGCTTCAGCGGCTGGATGTGGTCGCGGCGCATGCGTGAGCGGGCCGCGATCGATCTGCGAGCCGCGAGCCGCGAGGCGTCCCGCTCAGTGTCCGCGCGGCCGTCACGCAGTGCACAATGCGCTCCCACTGACGCGGGGGCAACACGTCAAGCTGTATCTCCGCGAGTACGCCGGGGAGGACGAGCGGCCGCCGTGCCGGGAGGACTGGCGCCGGCAGGAGTGGTCCGGGACGCGGAGCCGCCTGCCGCAGGTGGACCGCAGCCCCTCCCGCCGGAGCCCGTACCTCGCGCGCGATGACGAGCCCTCGCCGGCGCCCGACGAGCGCGGCCGGTCCGCGTCCGCGGGCGCGCACCACCGCGCCCGTCCGCGCCCGCTCCGGTACCAGTCCCTCGAGCGCGACTACGATCGCTCCTACGCCCCCCCGCCCCCGCCCGAGGACGACTACTACCGCCGCGAACCGCCGCCGCTTTTCCTCGGCGAGCTACAATCACAGAATTCGGACCTTCAGCGGGAACTCGGCAACCTCAAGAAGGAATTGGAACTGACCAACCAGAAGCTCGGCTCCAGCATGCATAGCATAAAGACCTTCTGGAGCCCCGAGCTGAAGAAGGAGCGGGCGCTGAGGAAAGAGGAGAGCGCCAAGTACAGCCTCATCAATGACCAACTTAAGCTGCTTAATCAAGAAAACCAGGTAAGTAATTTTCTTACAAGTTTTTCCTTTCTTCCTAAAACCTTCTTTCATTCACCTCAACCTTTTTATCTGTTTCATTCAACTACCATCTCTGTTCTATTTCTTTAACTTAGTCGGAACTTCATTTTGAAATGTACAATTTATGGAGGTTATTTCGATGTTCTTTCTTTTTTTCAGTAAATGGCGGTATGATGAACTATTATATTGATTCAAGTACATGCGACTGTGCACCAGTACTGTTCAACACTTGTAACCTTATTCAACAATTGTCCGTACATTTGAAGTTACTAGTCGTCCTACGCATGCTTGAAATGTATTGAATCTTCTCATAGATCAATGAAACTACGTTCATGCATCTCGTCTATCTCTCTCTGTTCACAGTTTAACAGAAAATTTTAATTATCTACTTTCAATATAACTACTTTTGATGTTTTATGTCATCAACTTGACATTTCATTTAATGTCAAGAGGATTTTCATTAAATTCTAGTTGTCTCTGATATGAATTGACCATAAAGTTTACGAACGACAAAGGCCTTTGATGTTTCGAATTGTACGCATCCATTCAACGGCGAGATGAAATGACATCATTGGGAAGTATCCTAATCAAATAAGACGGTTGAATTATGTAACCCAATTGAGAGTGAGAACGATTTAATATGATCCTGTTATCCTTAACCCATATTACATATTATAGAGAGGGCAATGATCCCAATCTTTTTGTAAGATTCTGACGTAATGCAGAACCGAATGGTACTGGTAAAGTAGGCGATGTGTCTTTCTTGTTATGGTCCTTCCTATTCTGATTGTTAGGCGCTAATTTCCTAAAAGTTTCTCGGGGCATTGCGAGGAGAAACACTAGGTTACCAAAGGGTTAAGAATGACAAGTCCATGTACGTCATCGTAGAGTAGGTCTGTCAAAAGATGGATCAAGACTAAAGACTCAACCCCATGCGGGAAGGTGCATTCCTGATGGCTAACGGATGGAAATAAAATCTCAACACGAAGATTAAAAAGACAAAACTCTTAAAGCACATTTATCAAAAATAAAGTTTTATTATGTATTTCATAACCCTAATTTTTATTAATTCTATCTACAGCTTTGAAAAAAAAATAGCTGAATTATTAATGTATTCAGTTTGTTTAATAGTTTTTTTTTGTTCGAAATAAAAACTTACGTAACGGACAATAAGCGCAAACGAAATGAGGACGAATTGTTGAGTAGACGTTTTATACGCTCGATAAAATCAATGTGTAACCGAATATTTGTTTAGGCGACCGAGAAATCCGGTCTAATAACTCGGTCGTAGACTACAATGAAAATATTTCCTATAATTATTTTATAACCTCAAATTCGGAGTCTTAAAAATATTTCATCATCATTTTGCAAATCAAGTTTTGATTTCGGCATAGCCTTTGCACAAATTCAAATATGACTGGCATAATGATAAAAATATAACGAATAAAGCTTTATCCCACATTGGTCTAACACTTAAATATAATGGATAAGAGTGGCAGAGGGCCGACCTTTATGGCTCTATAGAGGATGCCAACTTCCAGCAGTGACTATCAGCTGAAAAAAATATTGTGGACTTGGTTGGAAGTCTCTTTTCAACAGAAGCAATAAGCGTTTCAACAAGGCTGACTCTTTACGTCCTTTTACCAATAAGATGGTTTTAGGACTTGGAGTGTACTGAAGATTAATAGTAGCCATGTCTATTTTTATGTAAGGAGGTTACAATTCGTTTTTAACCTTCTTTTCGAACAGTTTACCTGATGCTAATTGACCGCTACCAATGGACGTAATACTAGAAAATGTACAGTACTAGTTAAATAGACTAAAAATAGAAGATTTTAAAATTGTCATATAAAGATATACGTTTAATTACACTCCTCA
>JAABKM020000018.1:660696-672666 GCA_016277805.2 Papilio aristodemus | reverse complement strand
ACCTTACGCTAATAGAAAGAGATTTTTGCAAGTATTTCTGTAACCCAAGATACAAGCTTTCGTTTTGTTTGGAATTTTACTAATTTTTAATTTTTTTCGTTCCAAAATTGAGTAATATTGTCAGATTAGAGATATCAAGAAAGAAGATATAAGGACACGTAACTAACGAGCATGTATGCATGATATGAAGAAGAAGAAGCAAGAAATATTTGACAGTGTTTCGCCATACACAAAAATCTTTGCCTACCGGATTTACGGGTGTAAATATATATAATATATTTACCACTTTTAGAATAAACTAAAATTTTATCATATACCTAAAACTTAAGGAGTTTTCGACAGACGATAGTGTATTAACAAATCTATTACATATTATATAATCTGTTAATTATGAAACAAGTGATTTGGTAGTGTTAATAATTCTAGTCCGGGATCGTGTAGTCAAAGGACTAAATTTGATACGTCTCCTGGCGTAGTACGTGCACGATGCTTTACAAGGGAGGGCGTCACTACAGCCTACCGGTAAGGGTGTGGTTACATTGTGGAAACATATCTGGAATTAATTAAGGAAAATAATTGGAGTTTATTTCCAACACTTACAAAAAAAAAAACAAGAATGATATGAAGTTAAAGGGTTAATAAATAATTGTTTATATAAATAAAGGATAATAAAGAAACTTATATGTTTAGATAAATGGATTTACAAATGAAAAATTATATTACTATCGTAGATTAAACTTATCTATGTGCTTAAAAAACTTCTAAGTTCCATCGAAGTTTATTTAACTTGGAACCATTTTATATTGATCTTCAAATTTTGTGAAATTGCAAAGTTTTCCATTTTCGTCTTGAAATATTTTTCTACATCAGCCTTTTAACAATGGGGAATGAGCTTAAGGCTTGTACACACCACGCGCATGCGTATACCACCCCCGGCGGGAACTGTCATGGCCGCTCAGTTCGCGTATTGACGTTGCGACGTCGGCCGTATATTACAACGAGGGTTGAAATATAATTAAAATACGTGCGAGAAATAACTGAATAATACTAAAATAGTGTTTGTGATAAGTGTCCCACGTGACATTTAATAATTTCCAGAAGAGACAAACGAGTTAACATCGGTGAAACCGGATTTATCCGGTCGTCACCAGTCTGAACCAGTTGTAAGTAGTTCAATGAAAATTATTCTATGATGCTTCCTTGTAATATAACGAGTCGAGATTATATTGCCAGTTTTCTATTACAACTGTTTATAGAGGGAGATGTGTACTTAAGTTTGGTGGGTAATATAACCTCTAAAGTTATAACAATTATATCGATTTTGGAAACTTTTAAGGCTTTCGTATTCACCTCATTGGTTTCACGGGGGTGGCGTATCCCCTAGTGTTGTTTTTTAATTATTAACTTCGATTGTCACGATCACCGTTATATACTTTATTCCTTATGTATTTAAGATTGATTTTAATTGTATTAAAGAATTTATAAAATATATTCTTATAAATTGTTTATAAGTACACTATATTTTATAATGTTCACCAACATAACTCGGTGGCGCAGTTGAATAACGTAACACTGCAACACTGGGGTTTCGGGTTTGAATCCCTGGTCGGTCAAATAGTGTGATATTCGGGTTTTTTGTATTCAATATCAACCCTTAGTTTTGAATTTGTGCTCGATATAGCGATAGGCTTAACACCTATCATATTACAGCACGAAATGTGGGTGAAATAGTTGCATCTCTGTCTATACCCTTTCGGGGAATACAGGCGTGAGGTATTTTTTTTTACTTCATTTTTCTCTGTTCTAAACGAAGATCTAAATTTTCTAAATGATATAATAGCTAATTGTTATTCAAAAACATTATAGATGTTACGACTTCTAGCGTAAAAGTTGAATTGTACCTTATGTATATATATAAATTAGGCATCAATTTGGATTAGTACACGTTCTTTCCTTTCCGTTGACTTAATTTGAATTTTATATACTTCATAATGTAACAGCGTAATTGTAACAATTAAAATCGTCGCCTTATTTGGACGTGTTCCAAGTAAGGAACTGGTAAATTGAGCAGTTACGAAGAATGCACGTGATTAAGGTGTGACAAAGTTGGTTTTATTTGTAAAACCCGACTCGCAGCTTGGCACGCGCCGTCTCATTTATACATCTTTTAATTGTAATATATTTTTTGATCATCATGTAGTAGTTTTCTTAAAGATTTTTAAGGGACTTAAATTTCAGAAATTAAGGGCTGTGTCATCATCAAAATAATTTTCTAAAGTTACCAATCTTTATAGCTATAGCTTTAAGCAATGCGGTTTTCCATTTTCCATCATTTTTTTGTTTATTTTTTTTCTTTTAGGCATGGTTTCTATTTTTTTAATTTTCCATCCCAATCTATTGTTGCTAACTTGATATACAGGATGATTGGAATAGGTGTAAAAGTTTTGGAGGTGTGAATTTGCTATCAATATGTTTATATACGCTTTCCAAAAATCAATAGTTTTAGAGATATCAAAGATTTAGGTTTTTTTGATATAAAACCCCGTTTATGAGGAAAAAATGGTAACTGAAAAAAAAAACGTTTGCCTTTTCTTGAAAGTTTAATCGTTTTCGTCTTGTCGTCTAATCGTTTAAGATTCTATTTCTTTGACATTTTATTGCTTTCTAAATGTAAAAGATTGGAAACAACAACTATTGTAAATTGTGTCATCAATATATGCATTGTAAAAGAATAAGGTAACTTTTATATATTGTTACCCTATACTGAGTTTTGATAAACTGCATTCTGTCTTTCTCTCCACGATATTGGCACTAGTGACTTAGCTGATCTGTGGTCGACCGTTGTTTTATTTTGTTGATTTAAAAGTTTTCTCCGTCTGGTTGGGTATATACAGAATAAAAAGATTGTTTATTTTATTATTCTTTTTTTATTATGTATCAGCTTCAAAGAAATCCATTGTATAAATTACTGTATTGTTTAGATGAGTATGTATGCACATATATATGTATATACGTGAGCTATTCAAAAACATGCAAATCTAGTCGGTAAAATGATATTTTAGTCCGCTTGGTCCCCGTGATACCTGAACGTGACCAATTGTCATGTTAATCTGCTTCGAACCGATCCGCTTGTGCATTCGTTAAAGTCCAGATACGATCAAAGCTGGGGAATAGGTTTTTATTTTTTTTTGCGGGAATATGCAGTTACATTTAGTAGACGGCCACTTTAGTAACCGAATAGAACTGGATTTTTCCGACTTGATCCGGTTTTTTGTGTTTGTTCATTGGATATTTTGTTTTTATATTGAACTATAAGGATATTCATAAAGGATGTGGTATTTCATTTATCAATTTTTTGCATTGAAAGCTTCGTGACAATATTTTTTTCGCAATTTGTTGTGGAAGTTGTCACAATGTCTTTATAGCATTTATAGTTGGCAAAGCGTGCTGTATTAATCATAATAACTGCCTACCCCTCTGTCGATAATCTAGCTCAAGGTCTAGAACGATGCAACTTCTTATTTCGTGTGTTATGATCTGATTTTAAACTTATTCCTTATACATTTTTTTCATTTTTTTAAGAAAAATTAAAAATTGAAAATGTCAAATGAACAATGTTCGTACATTCGCAAACTGTTTCCAGTCAAAGGTAATTAAAACAAACAACGTCCTTATTACTTCGCGAGCCGTCAAAACATCTTTATTTTCCGGCAGTTTTCCATTATGACGTCATTTTTCTTTATTATTTGCGTTTTCATTCTACTTTTTCCCCCGTACCGTTAATGAGGCTCGTCGTTCTAGTGTTTTCGTCCTTTGCTTATTTTCGTAGCGTCGACAGTATTGCTAGATTTTCCAGTCTATTTATTCAGACTGAAATTTCTTTTGAGCTTTATTTTTTGTTTTCATCAGTAGTCGAGTAAAAGTGATATTTGGGTTTTTCAACTCAATATCAGCCCGAAGTTTTGAATTCGTGCCCGATACGGCGATAGGCTCCTCCACTTATCATATCATGGGACGGCAAAACATACGGCGAAATGTGGTTGCACTAGTTGCACCTCTGCCTACCCCTTCGGGGGATATAGACGAGAGGTATGTTTTTTTTTCTATCTATAATATTTCAATAGAATTTTGTGATTGAATGATTGTTTCATCCTTAAATTAATTAGGGTAAACATTAATTTTTAGTTTTCTTTGATTACCATCATTTTATTTGTTTTTTTTATTTGCCTTTTAAAATTCAAAAATCTGTGTCTGTCTCATCTTTAATTAATATTCTTCATTAGCCATAATTAGTGAGCTATATAGGTTTATTAAAAAAAAACTACCATTTAACCAAACTAGCTTACGTTTATTTTAAAAATAATCGCTAGTAATGCGGACTAATACAGCATTGAATGCCATCAACAGACTTTTCTCCAACATGGGGTGGAGTTTCTCGTATCATAAATAAAATATCCGATTTATGTATAACTGAACGTATCATCTCCATCAGTGGAAACGTACCTTTACGGTGGAATAAATTACATGTAATTTATCGTATCGTACAAATTTATATTTAGTATAAAAAGTTTAAATTGCCTAATGGAGGCAATTTACTAATGTACGAATTGATGGAATTTGTTTTAAAATGTTTCTGATTTTATTTGAAATATTTTTTTTTATTTTTTTGAATTTGTATGTTTTTATTTCATTTAATGTTATTCAGAAGTAAGATCAAAATAAGTGTAGATTTGCTTTATAAATTAATGAATTTAGTATAAGCTTAGTAATTATTAAAGTAAAAATTAATTAAAGCTCTATTGTTGGCTACGAGCAATTTTCATTATTCAATTATAAATGAGCTTTCGACCGGTGACCGGTGTGTCATTGCGAATTGGTACTTTAATTATTTTCCGATTAGAATTGAAATTGCACTGCATTTTTGTGTTGAAATTGAAATTTTTTTATGACTTTCTGAGATACCAATAAAGGACTCGTTTAAAGAGATGTCTATACACATATCACGTATTAAGTATATGGTACGGCTACAACGCTGAGGTCCCGGGTTCGATTCCCGGGTCGGGAAAAATGATATTGGGTTTTTCAATTTGATATAAGCCCGGAGTTTGGAATTTGTACCCGATATGCCGGTAGGCTCGACGGAAAAACATATGGCAAAATGTGGGTGCACTAGTTGCACCTTTGCCTACACCTTCGGGGAATACAGGCGTGATACGTTATTTGAATTGTTGTCTTCGACAATTTTTTTTAATTTTTTATTGTCATTTACAATTTTGATTGATTTGTTGATAAGTTTGTTAAAAATAAAATGTAATTTGATATAAACACCTAAAAAATAAGATATTAAATAAAAAAACTGCAAATCTTTATTTTATAAAAAACTTAAATCTACAAATATAATCTCCGTCGGTATTTGCTGGTCCTTTCTATATTCAAACTTCCTTTTATAATAAAGAAAGCTTATACGATGAAATATAACTTTTTTCCCCTTCGCAGGTATGAAGAATTTCGGTCCCAAAATTTTAATAAAAGAACTCTTATTCGTCCACGTCGAATACGGCTTAATACATATTCGTCTATTTGCAATAGATTTGTACCTAGTTATAAGGATTTCTTTGCGTAATAATGTCAACAGAATTTATTTAGTGACCTTAGAAGTAGTGTCAACGATGTCTTAAAGCCAAATTTATTTCCAAGGATATTATTTAGGATAAGCTTTGAATTCAGAATAAAAAAGTAACTTTTAAGATTATTTTTATGTTTGTGCCTTAACAGTGTAACTTTAAGGTGTATATTACAGTATCGCTATTTTAAAAAGTGCAAAGCATAATTATATGATTGGGACAATATTGAGTCTTCATTTTTCATGCGCTTGTAACATATCTATAGTATAATGAAATATCTGGCTATATCTTTGAATATCAAATAATTAAAATTAATTAAATCTCCTGAAACAACAAAAGGTTGTTCTGTGAAATGAAACGATTCGGTCGTTGCACGAATGTCCCTCGTCTGAAATTATATTCGTTTCATCTCTTGCCATTTTATTATCGTTACACGGAGCTCATACATCTGAAAGTTTGCTTTCGGGGGAATGAAAAATTATTTACACTCGCGCTGATATGAAAAATTGCTCCCCGCTGTTTTGTTTAATAATGTTTTTTTCTTCTTTACTTGATCAAAGAGGAGGGTAGACAAAGACTTAGGTCCTTTTTAAGATAGTAATATTTTATATTAAATAATAAATATAAGTATTTGTAAATGTGATGCATAAAACAAATTGATAGTTAGATTTCAGTGATCTGTAAATTCAGATACTTCAGTATGTGAATTTACAGATCACTGAAAACCGACGCTGCGGTTTCTATCGTTATAGGTATCGAATAAACTCTTTTTAACATTTTTTGCTGTATAAAGGTAAAATAAAATATTAGGAATTTCCTGAATTTTACAAATTTTATTGAATTTTTTTCTTTAGTGTTTTTTTCCTTCCTATTACCATTTGTATGATTTTTTTCTTTAATATAACACGCCAGCGGTAAACCATAATTTAAGTTACGTTAAGCCGATAGAACTGGTATTAATTGGATATTAACATGCTGATGGTAAAGTTTTCTAATTTCTTTCTTATTCTTTTGCTTGTTTTTTTGTTAAAGTAATTACATCTTGCTTAAGGTTTGTTTAAGATAAAATAATTCAATCTTGATCCATTTATCGTTTAACTTTAAGAAAGTTTTTTTTTTAAAGAAGAATAAATTAATAGTAACACCTTAATTTATAATAGGGATGTTTTCCGTGGCATCGGACGTATACAAAAATTAGACTGTTTCCTCCCTAGAATTTTTTATTGTAATGTGATTACGCGTATAAGACATATTTTATATAAATATGTCAACCGCCACAATATTGTATTGTTTCTGTACTTCGGGAATTTATTTTCATTATAAAATATTTTTTAAAAATTTAATCTACTAATACAAAAATACACTATTAAGTTTCTAAGATATAATAGAGACGGCTTTAACAACATTTAAAAAAATATATCTCAATATGTTACCCGAATATATTCCATGAAGGGGTAGGCAGAGGTGTAACGAGTGCACCCATTTTTCACCGGTAGTTTTTGCGTCCCATGATGTGATAGGGGGTAATCCTGTCGCTATATCGGGCACAAATTTCAAATTCAACGCTGTTATTGTATTGAAAATACCCGATACTACTTTTCGCCCGATGCAGCAATAAGCAATAAACAAACATTTCTTTAATTTTAAATATTGAATGTATCCTGCAGACACACAAAGTTAAAATATGTCTTTCCTCAGTCAATAAAAGTGTCGCGCTAGGACGAACACTTTGATATTTTGTGCAATAAAATTTATTGACTCGACGTCAAACGGAGTCAGATGTAAACTGCATGCTCTTTAAAGGAAAGTCTGTCTGTACTCGATAGATTCAAAAATCCGACATCCTATCGTCGTGAAAATTTGCGAAATCATTAGGTATTTACCCCAGAAGGTTTATAAAAATTATTATTTTGTTATGTTATATTTAAAGGACATACATGCAGGGATAAATTTATTATTAATTTTCATTTTGATATACATTTGGTCATTAATAAATTATGTTTGAGGTATTAAAACTGCCTTTTTGTTCAAGGATACTAACATATGAAAATATTGACGTGACTGATATGAAATAAGTCATGTAAGTGTAAAAGTTGTTTCATAAAAGTCCATTAATCTGAAACATATCCACAATATTTCGGTTATCGGTTGTAAAAAATTAAAATGACCGATTCAATGTAAGCAAGTCTTCAAAGTTTAAACAATTTGCTGAACGCCGGTTCTTTACGGCAGGCTCGTAAACATTGCGGCCAGGTACAAGCTTCTCTAATGCATAATTGGATTACACGACCTCCAGTCTCGGACCAAGCTGACATTTATAAAGGCGGTATTTCTTATAGTTTGCTTAAGAGAAATGATGATTGTCTAGCTATATACTGCTTTACAAATTTACAATTGAAATAATAAATTTTGCATAAAAATAACATGATTTGATATAACAACATTTATAGTGAAATTTTAGGCTTGATGTAGACAAGGATGTGTTTTAATTATCAAAATTACTTTTGCGATCGGTAAACTTTGCTGTAGTTCTTATTAGAATTTTCATTCCATCCATTAGTCTGAACGGCTTGACCGATTTTGAAAAGTGCATGGTCCTCCCCGAGGAGTCGTAAGGTACAGTCATACAGTACAGAACAATACAGTGGTATGGTATGTGTGAATGTCCGGTGATTTTATCCAAAAAATAATTGTTTATTATTGATTAATATTCATAATTCATAAAAATATTTTTTCCGGCGTCAAACCTTAATTACATTGTCGCCTTGTTCGACACAGTAAACGAGGCGCGTCGCTCCAATTTGTCCAGAATTGACTTTCGCAAGCCGACAAACAACGGGCAATCGCAACAGTAATCAACGCCCAATGGAAACGTTAAAAGCCTGCAAAAAATTCAATCAAATCACGCCCCGAATTCACCAGACGTCGTTTAGGTGAAAATTAAAAGCGAAAATTTTTCTGACGGAAATCGTTGCCCGTTTAAAATTTAATTTATCATTCGTTTCTTGACTTTTACTGAAGTATGAAACATACGCTCGTGAAAATAGAAAATATTTTTTAAATTAATTTATTTTATTAATTATTAATGTGTTAAATTTTTCGCTTAATTTACATTTTTAAATATTTCGACGTAAAATATAATTTATATCTTTTATAAAGTAAATAAAAAAAAGAAAGTGGTCGACTCTTGGATTTAGTTACGTTGAGAATATAAAGTAAGATGTAAAATCTAGTTTGTTCATCATGTAATGCATTCGTAATGTAAGGAAAGTTCATTCAGCTGAAAAGATCGACTCTATCACTGACCTGGAAACTAAGAACTTTTTTAATTCTGGAAAGTTTATTAAATCTATCGGCTTTTTTTACATTTCAAAAACCAATGCTTGATCACGATCCTATCTGAAATCCAAAGCGCTAGTCTACTAAGAACCTGTTCACCCTTTTCTCGGTTATTTTTGTCTGTCCTTGTTACTATATACGAGAATAAATCGACGACATTAGCGAATGTTTTTCTACATTTGATTAAGGTCCATTTTTCTAACGTAATTATTATCAGTGATGTATTACTCTTGAGGCACGGAAAAACATACGGCGAAACGTTGGTACAGTAGTTGCACTCCTTTCGGGTGAATACAGTTGTCAGTTTTTTCTCTTTGTAGAAATACTAAGTTTGGCACGGAATTATACAGCAAAGAAATTTTCTGTATATCTTATAAAATATCCTGAAATTCTTCGTACATCGAAAATTCGATATGGTTCAATAAATCCGGTCCGTTGAACAGAACCCGAGTCACGTGTACAAACAAAGCGTTCGCTTATTACGGACCGATCGTCACGATTCCGACGGATTTGTCATCGCTTTAACAAAGTTGGAATGTGTGTGTGCGACTTTTGTTGTCTGACTTTGAATGGAAACAAAAGCACTCGTTTAATAACTTTTGGAGCATTTCAATATTATAACAATCTACATCTGCCTCACTGAGTCATTATATACTGATATAATGCCTCGGTAAGGCAGTTGTATTAGGGTTGCACTGTTGCGGTCTCGGATTCGGAACCCAGGTCGGGAAAAGTGATATTGGGTTTTTTCATCATCAGCCCGGAGGTATTCGTTTCCGATATGGCGATAGGTTTGCCACCTATCACATCATGACGGAAAAACACAGAGCGAAAAATGGATGAAATACTTATGATATATGTTAAGAAAACTGAAGGTATTATATATGTTTTTATATTTTTTTTCAGATAATAATATTTTGTTTTTGCTTTTTACTATGTTGTATTTTGACAAAGCTCAACGTAGCGGGTGGGCGAATAATAAAAAAAATATAATTTAAAGAGATTATAAGATATTAAGACGGTATATCTCTTTTTACAGAATCTAATGTTAGTTCGGTGAACTCATTAAATGGTCCGCTAATTACGTTTATAATAAAACGAACATTCAAAAGTCGACAAGCTCTATTAACTTTTATAGTGTACTCTTTGGTTACTAATTTTCTCTCATTTATTTTAATTAACGTAGTCTTTTTTTTAATGAAATTTGTCTTGAACTGTAACTACCCTAATTCTGTAATATTGTAATAGCTTATTTTTCTTAACACGCAACAAAATCCTCGCCGACACGCTCGCTTCAGTAATTCAAAAGGATTGTGGAACACAATACCTCCGTCTTGGAGTATGTTTACATTTCTTCAAACATCTCTGTATATTAAATGAACTAAGGCTTATTGCTTACAAAGATTTATCGCGTGAGATATATGCCCGTTACAAATACACTCATGTACAATATACTCATGTGAATTGATTATACAAAGTAAACAGGAAGATTAAGTTATTGATGTCATAAGGGTTGCTGTTATGTACACACTGCCTCGGTGGCGCATTTGTATTACAGTAAGCTGCAACGCTGGTGTCTCGGGTTCGAATCCCGCATCTAACAAAAGTGATATTTGGGTTTTTTCGACTCGATATCAGCCCGGAGTTTGGGATTTGTGCCTGATATGTCGATAGGCTCACCACCTATCATATCATGGGATGAAAAAACATAAGCCGAAATGTGGGTGCACTACTTACACCTCTGCCTCCCCTTTCGGAGAATACACGATTATTTTATAACAAAATTTGTCACAGTCTTGCATATAACATGGTTTTTAGTTTTTCTACCCATAGGAGGCATCTATAATTATCAGTGCCTACCCTATAGCTATCAAATATGAACTATTTAGCTTACAATATATTATTGTATGTTGGGGTAATGTATTGTAAATGCCTTTTTATCTTATACGGCAGCAACGATACCCCTGAAACTTTAAGGCAGTAGACTTATTTCTTTAGTTAATTAACTCGTCCAACCTTAATATAAAACAAATGTACTCGAATTAATCGCATCCATTTTCACCTTGAAATCCAAACAACCGACGCCACCGACGGCATGAAATCCCGTTTTTTAAACGACCTCCTAAAATATTTTATAAAGGTTCATTATAACAATGGACTTGTAACTTAAATAAAACCCTTACAAGTGGAGCTTTAACCCAACCGCGACCTTTGCCCTTTTTAAATAAGATCTATTATTCCGTAATGAATTATTAATTATATTTTTTATTTTCTGATTGTCGTAGTGTGACAGTAAATATCCTACAATATTAAATAATATTTGGACCTATAAATACAATAAAAAAATGTATCCTAGAAATAACAATCAAACAAACTCTACATTTTTATTATATTATTAGTGTTAATATAGATGAAATCTACTTCGACATTTTTCTGCATTTTAGAAGAAAAAAAATGCATACTACGTCTGAGGTATTTCAATGAAAAAGGCTTCAAACAAGTTGTCGCATTCAGTCGTACGTTATATACTCGACAGCCTTTTAGGTGCGTACGGGAACTATCCCCCTGGATCTCTGTTTAAACAAAAGGGGTCTGAAAACCCGCCCTTAAAGTTACAACCCTCGTAGTGTTCAAGATGATGCTTTTCTTGCCGAGGGTGGAAACAAAGACGACGTTGTTGGTAATGGTTTCTGATTAACTTCACAGTTGTGGTGTATTACTGTTCTTTTTTGTTTCATTCTATATTATTTGATACTAGCAATCCGCTCAGGTTTTGCATGGGTAGTAAAACATTTTTAAATCACAAACGATTCAAGCCAAATACGACCTTCGGCCCTACACGGTACAGTATAATATTAATGAAATCCATTGCGGGTGACGAAGCGTACGACAAACTGATTATTTGTCAGTGTGTCGGTGGGTACAGCAACAAGCAAGCTTGGAATTATTAATTTTTATATATTTTTCCGGCAGATAAAGTGTGGTGCATCTGATGTTAATATATATA
>JAABKM020000018.1:609093-619369 GCA_016277805.2 Papilio aristodemus | reverse complement strand
ACTTGAGATCCAGCCCGACACACCAGATATGTGGCTCCCACGTCTGTAAATTATAGTATGTGTATTTCTTCCCTCCATAAAAAATTTAAAGACAGAAATAACATCAACTAGGTACAAATTGCTAGTGTTTCCTTTTCTTTAACTATTTTGTTACAAAATCGATTTACATTTAGTTACAGAATCGTTTTCATTTTGTTACAGATTCGACTGTGGTAGTGGCGCTGGTATCCTACGATCTCCCGAGCCGGTGCGACTCGGCAGATGGAACACAGTTTCGGTGTACCGCCACCGCTGGGACGCCTGGTTGAGACTTAACAACGGGAAACGTGTCCGCGGACGCTCTAAGGTAAGTACGGAATTAATCATATAATTAGTTTACTAGGAGAATAAACTATACTTGTTACACATATTTTAATGCAATGAAAAAGACAGAGATATAAACGTTGTTAATGCCACTAATGTGATATAGACAGTCTGACTATCG
Source organism: Papilio aristodemus (assembly GCA_016277805.2). Taxonomy (NCBI): domain Eukaryota; kingdom Metazoa; phylum Arthropoda; class Insecta; order Lepidoptera; family Papilionidae; genus Papilio; species Papilio aristodemus. Next base: position 618,885 of record JAABKM020000018.1, on the reverse strand, counting down.
TCACCCAGACAACAATGAACTAAACAAAAGACGAGCATCACAATTTTCTTTTACGCTTGTACGATGAATACACGATCTTTCAACCACTAGGCAATTTATATACATATATCTTTTATTATTAACTACCTTTTGTACAATCTGTTTCGGTTGTTTCATAGTTCATCCATAAGAAATTAATAAATTAAGGCTATTTTTTCAATTCTTTCTTTATTTACTTTGAAAGATTTGTTTAATCGAATAAGAAAAGAAAGGTAAGAAATGTCTTTTAACATTTAAGCAGTACAAAAAAATAAAACAAAATTGTGCATTACGTTAATATTTTACTCCCGTCTACGTTCAAAGTTTTCACCTTTTGTGATATTTCCAACGGGAGCGGTCGTGAATTATACATTTTCTTGCCTAATTAAATTTTAATTGGCCCCGATCCTTGCCGTTTTACAAATTACGGGATATGTTCGCACAATAACAAAAGATGGGATATTTTCTCTGCATATTGTATTACTGGGATTTACATTTATAGCGGTCTTACTCCTTTAATAACCTTACCGCGGTTCCTTTAATATGGTTAAAAAAACAGGATATCATATTTTTATTCGACCATCTATCACGCATCTTTAGTCTGAAAATTATACCAAATTATAATCTCTATTCACCTCACTGAGTTACAGGCGTGAGTGTTTTACTCGTTTACGATTTTATTTCAGTTGTAATTATTTAATTATTAATAAAAAATAAAATTTCAATTCTCATCTACGACTTACACAGAAACAACACGCTCTGGTAATTTCAGAAATAAAGTCTGAAAAGAACCTAATGAAATTTCATAAACACATGAGTAAAGTTTACTGCGAAAAGCTCTGCTGATATTTCAGACTTGGTGCAAGAGATTGTGTAAACACATAGAGTTCCGGTAGCAAAAGTTGTGTGGATTTTGAGTTATTGAAATACTAAATTATTGCAGATTAAAATTATGTTAGCCTGGTAACTGCGTGTAGCCTTGCGATTAGATAGTATTAAGTTTAAACACATACTCAGGACTGTGGTCCCAGAAGGGGTAAACAGGGTAAACAGAGGTGCAAGTAACATCCAACTTTTCATCTTTTGTATCTTTCATAATGCGAGGAGCGAGCTTATCCTAGAGCTCATATATGGCACAAAACTCTAGAGTGATATCGAATTGAAAAACTCAGTATCACTTTGCTAGACCCCGGATTTGAATCCCGAATCTCAGCAATGTTGTCCTATATACAATTGAGGCATTTTTTTTCTTAAATAAAATTACAATTGTTCTAAGTAATCATTAAATATAAACAAAACAAGAAAGAACCAAAGAAAGGCGTGAAAATGTGCCTATTTGTGTAATTCTCAAAGAAAACCAGTTTTGTTTTACGTTTAAGTAGGGCTCGTTCATTAAAGGAGTTACGTCTAAAAGGATAACTAATGAGGCGTTATTAACAGCGCGGTGTAAGATACAAGCGGTAGCGGGAGCGACTGTCATTACCAATAAATAAATTTTAAAAGTTGCATATACAAAATCATGACAAATAACATATCAATAAGCACTCACGCTTGTATTCTTAAAGGGTAGGCAAAACGGATTTCCATTTGTTGCGATCCTCACACCTCTATACTCTTACATGTGTCATGTGTTTAAAATTTATAATAAGGTATCTCTATCTCGCAATTGAAATTAAACTTTATTACTTTTCCCCAGGGTTTGTTTTCCCGAATGACATTCCGAGAGCCGGTGTGGGTCGGCGGCGCTGGCAACACGACGGGGCTGCAAAATAAGCTGAGCCTCTCTGAAGGTCTACTCGGATGCGTTGACTTTCTGAGAATAAATGGAGACACCTACCGACTGATGAAAGACGCGATTTCCACACAGGATATTGGTAAGCAATAAAAATTAATACATATGTATTCTAAAATTTACACACCTCAGATACCATATTCAATATATATCTACTTATCTTCTAGATGTGAGTTTATACAGTACATTTAAATTAACAAATATAGTTATTTATTTTCCATTTGTTTATAAACAATAAACTTTTTTAAAAAAATTTCTAGTGATCTTAAATGTACGCTACTATCCATATAAAAAATACTGTTAAATATATCTCATAAGTTGTAGTTACAATAAAATTATTCTGATATAAAACTAAAAGGTTGCTACTAAAAAGTAGCACTAAAATTATATATCGCTTACACCATTTTTGGGCAACGACATATAGAGAATTCATAGTCTAATAAGACCGCAAATGGTATGGACGACCATTGCCTTAACGAGGGGTCCTCTGAGAAAAATTGCGGGATTCAAACTGAACCGCCCGTGTGGCGCAATTTGTAAACGAGATGTCTACATACAGTTCTTAGTTATTTAAGTCTAGCGTAGTACTTCTTGCTCAAATGTATGTTCAGGTCCGTAATCTAAAGGATAGATAGAGATTACGGATTTCCTTTTGATATGTCTTCCGTGTTACATCTATACATCTAGTCACATATGCTCGTCAGTTAGAGTTGCTTTCTAAATCGCCTTTCCACCCTTACATACGTATCAAATATATATAAACTCTTTCACCTAAAGTTACTCGTACCTTAGTATAAAAATAAAAAGGAATAAAAGAAATGTTTGAACTTCAAATATATTTGGTCTGCGCTATTTTCCAGCACAAAGCTCCCAAATTGGTTCGTCCAATAATTTCACAGCGAACCTGTGAAGCTTGGCTACGATCGAGTTTAAAACGTCCCATTCGATTCGACAGGCTCTCGACTTGGCGCTAAAATTTACGCGGGAAATGCACTTTAACAGCGTCGATATTTTAAAAATTCTAAATGTCTTACAATTCAAATGAATATGAAATGTTTTTTCTATTTAAACAAATCTGTTAAGCTATGAGCACTGTAAAATTTCCATGTTAATTATTTCATTAATATACTACGTAAGTAAAGAAACAAAAACGAATTCAATTTACGTAACATCTTTGACAGCTATCAATTTGATTTATACAAATATGGCCGACGCCATTTGTCATGTCACTTGAAGCGCGCAATCCGAAAATTAAAAAAAAGAATATTCCGCCGAGTTATGAAATTATATGCCCTATAATATTCCTTATTCTGTCTAGAAATAGTTCTTAGTTAAATGGTCAATTTGTTTTACAGTTTGGGTTTGAAAAAATCATATAACGTCAACCTAATCCTTTTGTATTAAAGAAACAGTCTCAATGTAAAATGTCGCAGTAAAATATTTATTTAATTGCATATAAAGAGAAGTTATTAAAACATATCACGAGCGTGCTTTCTTGTGAGACGTCGTAAATAAAAACACTCCCACCACCTGAGACGGTACTAAAGGCTGGTGGAAACGTTTTCTAAATTAAGATTTAGAGCTCTCGTTACCGCGTAATAAGTTTTCTAACCTTAGTCTTAAGCGGCTTTCTATAGTAATGGAATTTTAAAATAAATACTTTTTCATTAAAAAGCATCTAATGTTTAAATCATAAAAGTCAAGAATTCGGAGTAATAAAATGTTCTTTTTTCCATTACATATTCTAAGTGATAATTTCATAGAGAACAAATTATTAAAGCCTTTTTATTTTGTACTCGAAAACTTTTGTCACAAGTCTGTAATCAAGCTAATTGTCGACTCACTTCTAATTGAAAGCTTAGTTATAAAAATATAATGCATCTATAAACAATTTATCTATTTATAGATGTGTTATGTTTCAAAATCATGATAGCATTTAAAAGATACGTATAATAGAAGTTAGAAGATACGCTTAACTTTTTGAAGATCCGTAAATTTTGCTTGCATAATAGAGTTCTGTTACTTTGATAATACGTTTTGATTACCTTCTTCGTCATTTCATAAATAAAAAATGGTTTTACTGTCTTTTAAGTAATCTTTGACACATAATTTAAACTTAACAAATTAAAAATATGATAGATGTAAGGATAATAGAAGAATTATAGTGGTACTGTTAAATTAATCCCAAGCACAATGAATCAAACGCCCAACCCAGACATCTTTGCAGTAAATCAACGAAAAACTTTAGCTGCGTCAGAATTCGGAACGCTCCATTCGACTCGACAAACAATGTCGGTCGGGCGCCATGTTTGCGCGGGAAATGCATTGTCAAGCGACGGGAGCGACGACATTTTAAAAAATTGCATTCTATCAACAATCTGGATTGTTCCATTCTATGCATACAAATAAGAGTTGGAATTTTTCAATACGCTTTTTGGGAAACAAATATTGCGAATAAAATGTTTTGGTATAAAAAAATATATTTATGTACAATTTTTAACTTAAAGACAACTGAAAAACATCGCAAATCATTAGATCTTGAAAGTTGAAGAAATTACTGGATAATTACTCAATAGACGTAATTTAATGTTTCTTATATTTATTTTTTTTTATTCAACGTTCTGCTGTCATATGTTTCCCGTCTCTTTCTATCCTTGCTTCTGAATTTTCTTTAAAACAAATTTGAAAAATACTCAGGTTAAAGTATGTAGAATTTTTGACCTTAATTCTAATTACAACGATCATTTACTACTTATATCATCTATTCTGTAACAAATTCCAGTGCCTTTTATTGATAAACGGTATTTCAAAACCTTTAAGGTAAGCAAACAAATATTTCATCGAAGTCACAATTATCTTTTAATGCATTTAAACAGAAAATTGTAGAGCAAAATGGCGTCGAAACCTTTTAAAATACCCTGATAACAATCCGTTTGATATTACCAACACGAAGAAAATAACACAATGAGAGAAGTAGCGCAATAAACACGTACAACAAAGCTGCGAATATTCGCCATTGTATATCCTGAATTTCACAACAGAAACCCGGACCAGCGACACGCTTAAATATAATAGGAACCAAACATCATTGTAAAATATGATGTAGCTCTTAAAAAAAATATTTTTTCATCTTTTATTATTAAGTATCTTACGCCTTTATTCCCCGAAGGGGTAGGCAGAGATGCAGCTTAGTACATTGAGTTGGAAAATTGAGTTTTTTTCTTAGTACTTATTAATAATAAGAAAAAAACTCAATTAACTTTGTACCATACAGCCGAATCTATTCAGTTTCTTTTATAAATGTTTTATTAATAATGTATTTGCATATTCGCTCATGCCCATAACCCAGAAAGGTAGATAGAGATCTTTGATTGCGCCCGTGACGTATCTGTATGGAACAAATTGATACATTTCTGCAACATCTGTCGGACACAGACTCTCTCTCTCTTTCTCTCTCAATATTCTTTGCTAGGTGTAGGCTACTGCCAGGATACTATTATTATTAGATTTTTGGTAAGGCGAAGGGTCTTGGGTGTACGTACATTTAAGGCAAGATCTATTGAACGTGTATTCGGACACGTGTTGGATATTTTAACAATGTAAGAAAACTAGTCCATTCCCCGTTGAGTAACAAATGACCACTAATTTCGACGCTTCGAAAATTTGCTTGACGGATTCCTCTCACGTTTTCAACAAATGAAGAGAAATGCGAGAGCTTTTGTGTGGTCCAAGAGATAAACCTTTAGTGTTCTATAAAAAAATCTCTGAATAAATTTGATGGTCTAATTGTCTTCGTCAATTTTAGAAGTCATTTTATTCGTATTCACACCCGAATTATCATAAGGGTACAGTTATGTATATTTTTGTTTTTTTTTGTTATGATTATAGTTATTACATTTTATATTTCATTGGTAATTTGTGACTGGACAATTTACCCGCAATTAGGACTAGGTAAATTTAAATATGATCAAATATTTTATTAAAAAAGTCTATAATCTGTCTACTCCTTATATAATATCCTCCTCCTCCTACTTAATATATCTATAGACCTTTTAGTATTAGTTTCTTAATGTTTTAAATTTATAATAGAATGGCTTCCTTATTCCTGTAGGTACTATAGTGTACTGAGTAAACTCTGATGAACGCAGTCGCTTCCAATGGTAAATGTCTTCGCTTATGAGTTAGACCGCATGTGAACGCAGAAATATGTTCGTATAAATCAGATGTGGCTGAGTTAGGGAACGCCGGCGGCATATATTATGCTCTTGTTATGTGAATATCAAAATATGGACTGACAAGGATTCCTTGTGCTGTATTTTCTTTTTAATATTATCCAAACAAAAAACACGTTGACGTTTAGATGGCTTAAGTATATTTTTAACACTCATTTGTCTCTTTCTTGACCGCTTGACCACAATCACAATTGTTAATTTGGTGATATGGTCGAAAGATGGTATAATTGAATGAAAACACAAGTTGGCAAAATATTCCATTCCTTTGCCGTGCAATTAACGAAAGCTCAAATCACTTTGCTCGAAATGGTATATCTACAACATAAAGATGATCAGACGTATGTCTAAACGTCCGATCGTGGAATGGTAATATAGGTAATAATTGATATGATTCCTGCGCACATAATACTGCAGACAAATTTAAGTAACAATTTATTTTATCGGACACTCTGCAAGTTCACACTTGAGCAAACTCTTACTTAAGCTAACGCAGAGAACTTCCGAACTATTTTCTCTGACACATATGAACTTTGTAAAAGAGATGTTGAAAGAGATAAAACTCTTCTGTAATTAAAGTTTAAATCGCCATCTCAGATAAAACTTTTTAAATGCAATGGTTTCTTGCTACAATTTAAAAAAAAACACATATCTCACGCCTGTATTCCCCGAAGGGGTAGGCAGAGGTGCAACCTATCGCCATATCTGGCACAAATTCCAAACTCGGAGCTGATATCAAGTTAAAAAACCCAATATAATTTTTCCCGACCCGGGAATCGAACCCGGGACGCCAGCGTTGCAGCGGTACCGTATACGTAATACCTGATACCACTGAGCCACCGAGGCTACAATTTTAATTTTGTTATAAGATCATATAAACAAAATAAAGAAAATTTAAGGTAAAGAAAATTTCATCCTCTTCAAATATTATCACAGAAACTTCTTATCTTCTCATCTCATATCATCTGAATTCTTTGAAATAATAAAAACACTCTTTAAAACCCCTATTTAAAACAAACTTTTCTACAGCGGAGTGCGCGCCAACTCTATCGCCATGGAAACCGTATAGAGAAGCTACTACCAGCGAAACAAGCCTCCACAAGCATTCTGATGATAGCCACGGACTATACGACATCAATGACATAGTTCACTTCGAAGACAACGATTTAGTGATGAGAGACGCCAAAATTACAGACGAACAAAATAAACTCGACAATTCACTAGATATTTTTAAACCATTCAAAGATTACAATGATGTTAAAAAACTGAAGGATAAAGTCCTTCTTGAGGTCGATAACGATTTGAAGGGTGATGAAGTGAAAAGTGGTGAAGAGAAATGTGAATGTGAACACGGCGGGGGATGTGTTGGTGGTATCTGCTTATGCCCACTGGGATATGCTGGCGTGAGGTGTGAAATCACGTTGGATTTAAAGGTACGTAAAATCATGCACTGGTGTTTATATCAACGTAAAATTTATGAAAGGAACGTTGGTCTTTAGACAATATTTCACAATCTTAGATCATTAAAATTAAAAATGAAGGAGACAGTTCATGGCAAAGTTGGAGCAACTGAGGTCTTAATCTAGCATAATCTATGCTCCATAATGTTATTGAGATTTCTTTGATATTTAAAATATTTAATTTGAAAGCAAATTATATCTACAACAATTTGATGAAAGGTTTATATCTGTGTATTAAATAATAGAATAAAAATGTTAGTATTACATTGTGTACTTTTTTTATACTAGTTCGAAGAAAATTTCTCTTTTAATGGATTGTCATTCATTTTCATTACCTTTTAAAAAAATGTATTTCGCAGGTGCCTCGCTTTAACGGCTCTTCGTATCTCCGCTTGCCTAGTCTTGGTAATTCCGCGCAGTCCTGGCTTGATATACAGGTATGCATATTTCGCTTATTATTTTCGTTTTTTTTTATGTTTTAGAAAAAAATGATGTCATTGATACTAAATATAAGACTTTTAATCTAGATATAACAAATGTAAAAGGTAATAAAAGGTAAATTATGATACTATTGAACCGAATTTAGTAAAAACCAAAATTTAATAAATTTCTAAACTAAAACCAAAAAGGAATTGACCAAAGTCCCTTGCAGGTATACGTTGAAAGAGGTAACTAAATTGGCAAAATTGGGTCAATCGATATTGAAACGCCCTTTGTATGCAAACGTGGTCCTAAGAGATATGCTTAATTCCACTTGTCATATCTTTATTGTGCATTCCAATCTTATATGGAACCCTGAAGATGATTTAAATAATAAAGAACGAAATGAATATATAACCACGGAATTGAAATACTAAGACTAAGAATAAAGACTAAGAATTTGTATTTCACAAATTCTTAGTCTTATCCAATAAAATCAATAAAACACATATATTCTTAGTAAAACTCTTTCCACTTCAAATAGGAACAAGAAATGAAAGTAATTAAAATATACGAGAAAATTTTCTGAATAACTCAAGTTTGAAACTAAAGATACTTTGGTCGAGTTGCGAAACAAAGTTCGTGTCTCTTGAACGTTGAGATAGGAAGAAATGACATAATCCACGTTTTATATCACTCCTATATTTAGTAGTTTATGTATTTACTTGTGTAGTTACATTTATATTTTATGGGGGAAGTAAAGAACACTGATCATCAGATCACTAGAGCGAAAAGTTTTGCAATAACAAAGGAATTGTATTTTAAAATAAAAGACGATAGATAATGTTAGACGTTTCAAAAGGAAGTTCATATTGGTCTTAGTCTACTGAGCAGCCTTTATGTTAGGGAGAGATATAGAAAAAATAGGTGTGAGATATAAATTGTACTCCTAAGATATAAAGCAAAAATATGAATTCTGTAACGCGATTGAAACTGCTGTCGTTGGATAATGTACCTAAACTAATTTATTTCAAGTTTGAAAAATGAATGTACTATTCCTTACAGATAACACTCAAGCCGACCAGCGGCTCCGGGCTGGTTCTTTACGACTCAGAACGCACCAGCGGCGACGGCGACTTCTTCTCTCTCCACCTCAGGGAGTACTTCGTAGAATTTGCTTTTGATCTCGGCTCGGGGATAGCACTTGTCAGGTAATTATCATTTTTATTACGTCCAACATAAGATCTATTTTTCCTTATAGAAGACGATGGCTAAAGATCTAGCAGTAAAATATTTATACATAAAATTTCAGATCAGCGTATCCATTGGAACCTAACGCGTGGCACAAAGTATCCGTGAGTCGGTCAGGTCGTCGAGCGTCGCTACGCGTCCGACCCACGGACATGACAAGTCCGAGCCGAGCCGGGTCGGGGCCGACACGACTCGGGTCGGAGCCGACCGCTCGACAAGTGACGGACACCACCCGCTCGGTGACGTCACACGGCGCCGCCAGGAGACTGACCCTGACGCAGCCCATGTTCCTGGGCGGCGCGCCGCATCCTTTGCCGCCGAGGTTGGCTTTAAAGTCTTCGTTTAGTGGATGCGTCGCACAGGTAAATATTTTTGATCTATTCTATATCTCCAAACTATTTAATTTGAGTAATGTGCTTGTAATCGACAAGCATGTACGCATAAATATATTAAGTGAAGATAATATAACATTTTTTTTCGTTACGTCTTGATTCAAGCTCGTGATCAACGACGAGGAGCTGTCAGTGGTGTCATCAGCTCTCGGCGGAGTCAACGTGGACAACTGCGAGGATCCTAAGAACAACTCCTGTCTGTAAGTATTAACAAGTTCAACATTCTCATC
>JAABKM020000018.1:549538-577391 GCA_016277805.2 Papilio aristodemus | reverse complement strand
ATATATCCCCGATTTACACGGTGGATACGTTCCTGAGAAAAACGTGTAAATCGAAAATTAAAAATTTTTAAGTCAAAACCGTGTACATCGAAAAGCTTGCAGAAAATGCATAATTTTGCTATTTAACAGTTGTGATTTTTCATCTCTTATTCATAGACATTTCATCACTTTAGTTAAACTTTTTTTTTTTGCTTTAGTCTACACGATGTGTGTATCTATGAAACAAAATCATTGAAAAGAACAACAAAAACAATTAAAACGTCTGACAAGTTGACAAAAAGAAATAAAACAACGGGTCCGATATCACACCCACGTCGTGATTTATACGCGGCGTACTAATTGACTTGTGTTTGTATCGCAGGGGTGCTCAACTACAACTTAGTAACGGGTTGTATTTATTACTGAATTAAATTTAATTCGTTACATATTTCTATAGAAGATTACATATGCTTACATATGCTATTATGCTAATAAAAATCTTTCTCTATAATATGTATGTAAGCTATAGGTTAGAGTCAGGAGTATTTTTGGAGCTTACTTTAAATTAAGCATATGAGCAGGTAAATGTTTGAATAAGCTTAAAAAAATCTTGAGACATTTTATTTTGTATCAAATCGACATACAAAAGACTTCAACGAATATCGCTTAATTATTAAATGTCTTATAATTTTAAAAAAGCTTTTTAAAGTTTTAAATTATTAAAACTATATATATATTTAAACTTTAAGCTAGAAGCTATAGTTTTCAATTTGGTTGCTTTCAAAACATGAAAACACGAATGAAAATTTTTCGTTTCGTTTTGATTTTCTATGAATTCGTAAAAAGCAAATGAAACAAATTCATGCTGGCAAAAATAAACTCTTTAAAAGTTAAATAGTAAGACATCTTTTTATCAGTATTAAAATAAAAGTATAGGTATTCCATTAAATGCAATGACTACATATTTTATTTAGCAAAGCACAGCCTCTGATTGTCTGAACAAGATTAACTGAAATACTACTGAATTTATTTTAATATGGGTGTTATTTTATTTATCGCCTCCTGTCACATGGGAGGGATACATGCGAAAAGTGGGAGCACAATTGTCCTTACTACATAGTATACATATATGTGCCCCTTCGCGAACAGGAGAGGGTACAGTCTAGTTTTTTTTTTCTAGGAATTTGTATCTTCTAGTAATTATAGGAAGTGAAAATTCATTGTTTCCTTTTAACTAAAACCCTTGTAAATACAGACTCGTCATATTCGTTGGTTCAAGTTTGTTTAATTCACAGACACGTTAATTGATGGACAGGTTGGAGTGATTCCCGAACGGCTGACATTTTGTTTTCATTTCGACGTTTTACGATGACAGATTGTTGACCATTTAGGGTTGTCAATAAAAGTTCAGTCTGCACTTTTTTTAAATTATTACATTTTTTTTTTTGTAAATCGAGCGATGTCAGTTTTCTTAGTTTTTATTCTACTATAAAATCAACAACAAAAATTGTAATAAGGAATAAGTAAATAATGAAACAAATAAATAGTACTTTCATTGGTATGCAGTAAGCAGAGTAGATAGAGACTACAGATTTCATTACAAACCTTTGATTACGGATAAATTATTTTCGCTTTTCATGACAAAAGTGAAAGAATGTTTTTCAGCATTAAAATAATGATCATTAAAAATCTTTATGACGATTTTTTATAAGTTAATCATTTCTTATGTCAATTGATTACTTTGCCAACCCTATGGGGCTGTGAATTGATTTGAGCACAAACACCAGGTAGCCGTTGAAATCCATTGAAATGTTTACGTAAACAATACGGGATTTATTTATACTCTGTGGCTTTATGGCTCAATGCGGCTAATTTGTTTGTTTGTTGAAGGCTCGAGTGCGGGGATATTGAGTCGAGAGTTTGTTTGTCATTTGTGTGATCCATACCGTGATGGTGTGGAATATTGTTTGAAATATTTATTTGTACCGTTTTGTTTTGTAGATCCCGTGAGTGATTCATAGTGGATTCCCGTTAGTGGATCATTTAGGGTCGTCACAATAGTTTATTTATAATGTGTGATTGATACGTATACTAATAAATTATTGGGAAGTTATCTTAAGATTAAATATTTCCTTTCGAGTTTACATTGCTAGACGAAGCTAAGCCCCAAATGGCATAGTCATAACCATATTTATTAACATTTTCCTTGCATTATCTTCTTGATTCTAAACTGATAATTGTAGAAATGGCAGCTACTACTCTAAATTATGGTAACACATTAACAATTCATCTGTTGTTTTTAATAAGGATAGAAGTCATTATATTAAGTGATTTGCTACGCGTTTATTATTAGTATGAAAAATCCATGAAAACGGTATTTTGAAACTCAACTTCTGTATTTTACGGGAGTATTAAATACAGAAGTTGAGTTTCAAAATAAAGTTTTCATGGATTTTTCATAAAATTACAGAGCTATTAATATCATATATTAGAATTTAAATCTCTGATATTACATGAAAAGCGATACTATAAAAATAAAGCCAAGCTCATAGTGTATAACACAAATAGAGTTTCAATAATGGCAACATTCAATTTACATAGAAGTTATTTATTACATTATATAAAATTAATATATAGGTTACAGACTACAATTACACTACCTTTATGCAAATATACAAAGGATAAATTATTAGAAACGAATCGCGCCAGCTCGACGCAGTACATGTTAATAACGGTTCCACTTTACGGTCGCAAATCAACGATATCTGTGTGTATCGATGACTCGTTGATTAATTGTGATTAATATATTTAACCTTTGACAGATGGGGACAGAGAATAACACGGTGTTATACAGCCTGTTCCAATTTTAAAACATAAACGATTGTTTCTTTGAACGAATAAAATCTTATGGTTTAATGTGCTACCGCAACATAGAGGACGGATCTCAGACGGATGTTAGACGCGATTTGGTACACCTTTCTCACTTCTTTGACATGTATATCTTTGACATATATATGCATACATGCTCGTCGTTGCGGTTACTCTTTACATTGAATTTTTTTATTACGTCACTAACATAATCGATGTATGCTCTTGGACGTCTCCTAGTGAAACTGGTACTTACTTTGAGGCTAAATTTTAATGATCTTGCCGATAGGAATAACTTTATAGAAATGAAGTAAATAACATAATTAACTCCGGGAAAGAATTGAATTGTGACAACATCCTGTATGCAAACGTGTCGACAGTGAGATCGGCAATATATTACTGAGGGATCACGAATCAGTGGGCGGTGACGGTCACGAACTGCAAAACAATATTGTATTGAACTTGAACCAATGGCATCTTCGTCAACTATTCAATTATTTTATAATTTACATAAATAATTAAATGTTGGTTGTAATACAAAGGTTATTAAAAATATTTCATCATTATTAACACTAGAATCTCTTGTACGCAAAGTTAATTACAGTAACTCTTTTCTTCGCATTAGTCAATGTGTAGATACTTACCTAATGGCATGACGTGCCCGAAATCATTTCCATCGCCGACCCCAGAGCAGTTCCACCGGTAACCACTGAGTTGCTCCCGGCACTCGGCGTACGCCATCCTGAGATGGTGTAAAAAATTACATACATTATTACACATTATAAAGGGAGTGTTCTGGAGAATATATATTACATTTAAGCATAAATTATGTGTATTGAAAAAGCTTTTTCAAGCAGCTAGAACTCACCAAGAATTCATAGAAACAAATTGAACTATCTACTAATTGCGTATAAAGTTATATATCTTGACATTTTTTTCTTTTGATAGCTTTAAATAAGGAAAAAAGTTTTTGTGTTAAATAAAAATAAAGTTATTTACGGAGGCAATTTAAAATGTAACAGGATAATTATTGTGGCAGTACACTAAAGAGTCAGGGTGTGTTATTATATAGATATTGTATAAAAACTACATTTAAAACTGTTACAAGTTGTGATTGTATCTTCTTCTCACCTCAAGCCGTCGCCCACAGCGGCTATAGCGGCGGGCGATGACCGGCACATTGCTCGCTGCTTGTCCGTCAAGCCGGCAACTCTCGCGCACACCAAGTGCGCCCCGAGTGACACTCCGCCCGATTCGCTGCTTCTATAAGGAAAATCACATTAAACACAAAATTAAGTTTTTTTTCCAATATTTTAACTTGTTCTATATAATTCATAGCAATAGTCAAAATATCTGAAATATTTTTATTTGATTGGTTTTTTATTTTTGCTAAAATACAACCATACAGAAGATAGGCCTGTAGTAGAAGTATTTTGTGTCTAGTCTGATGAATGAGGTCTAAGGTGAGGCCGTAATCTCAATTCCAGTCCAATTTTCTTTCTGTCATTAGTTTGGTATTCTTCTAAACTCTCTTTGTAAGGTAGAAGTAAAAGAACAATAAGAAGCGGGAAGAAACTAGTCTTATCTTTAATTCACTTTATATATTTCGTATTTACTTCATTCTACTTAAATGATGCATCATAAAAACGAAGAAAAAACATTGACACATCAATGTGTAAAACAATTTCATTTGCTCGAGTCTCAAATTCAAATAAATGCATAAGTTTCTAGAGGTCAATATTCCTTATAGGCTTACAGCGTGCGATGTGAACTAATTAACAAATAAACATGAAACAATTTAAAGAGTTAATTAAGCTGTAATAAAATGTACCGCTACTAAACAATTAGATGGTGGTTCTGTTATAACCTCTTTTTCTTTGCTTACACAGATAACACGTTACTCGAATATTAATAATTTTATAACTTACAATATTTATTTGTGTTAAATTAGTGTCAAATATTTGAAATTAATATCATAAATGTAAAATTGATTTTTTTAACCTGTGAAAATATTTTGTCTGTTTACTTATCATAAAATATATAATTAATTTAAATGAAATAAATACAAGGATATACAAGCCTCGAGCGAATTCAGGAAAATCCATTCTATTGGATAATGATATATGTAATTTATTTGAATAATAATTAAATCCAATCCGAGACTAGCCTCGAACCGAATGAATTATTGCTTCAGAAATTGTTTCCCTTTTGTTGTGTTAATTTATTAACAAACTTAGCGTCCGCGCTCGCGTGATATCTTACTTATGACCTGGTTAGAAGAATTTATTGCCTCGATAAAGTTATTGTAAATTGGAAGTATTGAAATGATTTTAATTTTATCTACTTTATAAACCAAGATCCGTTCAAATGAGATTGAAGACTACTTAAAAGAATTATCGTACTGTGTTCACATTGGTCGATTGAGACGAAACAGGCCATTATAGTCAAATATAGTGATTCACTAGTTAAATAAAATAATTAATCTCGTAATTTTTGCGTAAATTGGCTTAAATACGACAATAGTTGTTAGTAGACGCAATAAGTTACTATATTACAACATGAAATGATATAAATAAGATGGGTGTAATGAAAAATGTTACAACTAACGAAAAAAGACCCATGTGCTTAATTCTGTTTCGTTAAATACCTGTCTTATAGTAGTTATACATTGAAATAATTTTGGTTTCTATAGATTATCCTATCTCGATATTTGAATTAAATTCAAAGCATCTTAGACACATTATTGCACAAGCCGACCATGAAATTGTCGACACAAAATGAACACAAACGACTCACCATGGATAATAAATACAATACATATTGTATATGGTGTTACAATGAATGTTATGCCGAAGTTCCGTTGTCCGGAATGATGAAGGACAATGGAACTTCCGTTGATCGACTGGTTAAATCAACGGTGCCGGGGAAAAACGTCATATCTGCGTTTTAAATTGTGATTGATCGCGATATATATGTATAAAAAACATACCTCACGCTTCTATTCCCCGAAGGGGTAGGCAGAGGTGCAGCTAGTGCATCCACATTTCGCCATATGTTTTTCCGTCCCATAATGTGACAGGGGAGGGAGCCTACCACCATAACATAATATCATGTTGAAAAAACCCAATATCATTTTTCCCGACCCGGGAATCGAACCCGGGACCCCAGTGTTACAGCGATACCGGTACATCGCGGTACAATCACGTAGACTAATAATTACAAAACATTTAAATAAATCGATTAAATCAAGTTATTTTAGGTAAAATAAATAATAATAAAACGAAAACTAAGTGACAGTTCCGTTTCGTCGCCTTGAGTGGCGGCGCGTCGCTACCCTTGTTAGATTTCACGGCTCTGTGTCGACGTGTCGAACTGAAGTTAACACTGTTTTACACGTCTTCCGCTTTCAAGTAAGGATGTGAAAATTGGCATTGTATATTACTCACGGAGGAGTAACGGAGAAAGTAAATTTTTTTATAAACTACTTATACTATCAATATAAGACATTACACGTTTTTTTGTTTATAAAGTATAAGATGTGAAAAAGTTCTATTGACAGAAGTTCGGAAAAAACAGTATTTTTATTTAAATCTGTGAATAAGTTAAAGAAGGTTTTAATGTTTTTATAAGTATTAACGCGACCATAGCTCACGGAATATCCTAGGGTAAAAATCTCGCAGCATTTTGACTTACCAAGGATGTACTAATCAGTTCCATTATGACTCTCTTTATTTGTAAGTCAAGGTCTTCACGATCAGCTGAATGTTACGATAAATTATTTTTGTGAGACGATAATTTGTTAACTAAATATTACATAAAGTACGTCATCTGTTGTAATTTACAAAAGTTGTTTAGCGTCGCGAGTGCGGGTAGATATTTTTACTTGGCCTAAAATATAGCTGAAGAATATTTAACTATTTGTTTAATTAAATAAATAAAAAAGATTTAATTCACGACTTTAATCTTTAAGGTGAGAAGACTTACTTCGCGGCTGCGCCTCTTTAAGATGTTTTAATTAATTAATTATTTAGTTAATAATATCTCCATGAAGGGTTTATAACTTTTTTAAATGGCGACAAGGAATCGATAGAATGTCAACTAAAATATAGTATGTATATATTTACAGTATATTTTTGTGTAATGTTTTATGTTTATTTAATTTTATATTCAAACTGTGCTATAAGAAATTATGTGACAGCACTTATCATGCGGGTTTTATTCGATATCCTGGAGATAAAACTGAGGCGGGTACTGCGATAACAGAAATAACCTCAACCGTTCAGATTTTACCGAATCAATTCAACCTGTCAATATCGTTACATAATATTTCAAACCTGACAACACCCACGCATGAAACGCATACAATTTGATCAACAAAGAAGAGATTTTAATCCTTATTCCTTTGTAATGTAATGCGATAGTTATTTGTAATGTTTTGTAAACTAAAGACGGTCGCTTTCGAACATTGTACACCAATTAATACGTGAACGGTAACTAAGAAGAATTAACGGAGTGCCGCGACGACCGGCCAATTCACACAACGCCTACGCGACGCTGAAAGTCATATGTCCAGGAAGACAGGTGTAAAGATAACTCTTGACTGGACACAGTTTACGTAATCATCCTTTTATCATTGTTAGCGGTTTTGTTTTGACGGCGATATAATTGAATAGACAGGTGGGTCTAAATTTCTCAGTTATACTCTCTAATAAGGAATTTTGTATATCATTATAACGTTTGGTACATGTGTGGTGAATTATAGAAAGTGTATTGTAGAATTTTACCTCGAGGAGTAGGTAGATATTAACTAGCGATTCTAACACACCTCTCTCTCATTTTTTTCTATTTCCTTATATTGCCTTTCTTGTAATCTCATCGATATAAGTCACAAATATTGTTTATACATTTGAGGTTTTGTAAGAAACGATTTTGAAATAATATAAAATAATCTATACAATCAAAATAGGAACATGAATGAAGTCATCGAAAATGACTTGAGTGGGATGATTTTGTAATTAAAAATTTTTAATTTTGTTTTAGGCCAACTTTCTCTGTTATAACCTGCGGCGGTGGATGGTAAGAAATCACTATTTTTAAAATGTTTTCTTACATTGTGTTGATTGTGGCAGGTTTTTTTTAACAAAGCAATCATTTTGTAAATTATAAACTGCCTCGGTAGCGAAATTGTATTATAGCCCGTACAATACGGCTGCTACGCTGCGGTCTCTGGTACGAATTCCGGTTGGGGCAAAAGTGATATTTGGGTTTTATCAACTTATTATCTGACCGGAGCTTAGAATTTACAGGCTTACTACCTTATTTACATCATGGGACGGAAAACCATACGACCGACGAAATGTAGGTGGACTAGTTGTAACTCTGTCTACGATTTCTGAGATAAGCAGGCATGAGGTAGGAATAGCTAGGTCTTGTTTACCTTAGTCCATAAAAAAGATAATAGGCCAATCTAATTAGATATCAAAAGACAAGCCGATGACTAAAAACCTTAAAAGGCAATGTGACTGGGCTTACGTAGTCACTCCATTTGATTGTGCTAATGAATTCTGACAAGTAACTATGTAACGGTATGTTTAAATAAGATATAATTTTTTACACATGTCGTTTCCATGACAACGGTTTGGGAATTAAAGTAATCTTTTTCTAGAAGTAGTATATAAGACTTGATTGCATTATACTAACGAGTAATGGTATGCATTACTTATTGCTATGCATTTAAAGGCAACGGGAATTCATTCTAAAACTGTCAATACTAGAATTTAAGTAAAAGCCTGCATTTGGTATTGTAATTTCTCTTCTAATCGTATTGTCACATCTGTCGATACACAAACCGGTGTTACCACTCGACTGTCCGTTTGTTTGTAAGCAATGATTGTTCGATGTACTGTAACGATAGACCGCAGTAGCTGTTCCAAAGGTCTCAATCTATATCGAGTTATCGAATGTGGGTAGAACAGTATTTCCTTAAAGGCGGAATAATTTAATGGTAAACTAGTGTTACCCACGCCGTAAGTTTCTTATCAATTTTTTTTAAAATTAAGTACTTTTAAATAAAATAATAAATGGAAAATTTCAACTTTCTACGTCTGTATTCTCTCTGCCTACTCTTGTTAACACATTACTGTATAATTACTCAATTTTGATGTATACGATATAAATTATGATAACTTTCGAAAAACTAATAAAAATGTAACACAAAAATTCTACATTGGCTTTCAAATGTAAAGTCCACGGACAACATAATTTGGGATGTAATAATTGTAAATCCCGCGACATTATATTGTAACACAGGACTACCTAGGCGTGTTTATTTTAATATGATATACCTAGTACGTATATTTAATAGAATTTAATATTAAATTTAAACATATAAAATTAGATTACACATTTTTATGCAAAATCCATTTCACCGTACGATTGTGGACTTAGTGTCGTCCCTACATTGCTGGGATCACCCAGATAATGATGACGGTAGTATTAGAAAATACTACTACTAAACTGTGTAGCTAATACGTGGCCAATAAAGACGTTTTTTGTATGACTATGTTTTTAAAACTAAACTGCCTCCGTGGCGCAGTTGTATTAAGGTACCCCCGCTGTGTCGAGGCCTCGGGTTCGAATTCCGGGCCGGGCAAAGTGGTATTGGGTTTTTTCTACTAGGTATTAGCCCGGAGTTCGGAATTTTTGAGCGATATAAAATGGCTATAGGCTCTCTATCACATCATGGGAGTTGCACCTCTGCGTACCCCATCGGGGAATATAATAGGCGTGAGATATGTTTTTAAAATAAATCGTGGCTCATTGATATAAAAGAGTGAACGTAATCGTCTACTTAACATCATAGTATATCTTGAATAGTTCATACGTCATAATTAATTATCTCTCCATCAAGTCCCCAGTGAAATGGTTTATTCAATGACCAATTGAAACGGGTTGGAAGTACGTCTGCTCACGCAATGGACTTCAATTAATATAGTGATTTATTCGCCGCCGTGAGGGTAGTTTGTTTATTTACTGTTTTCAATTAACAGTTTGAAAATTATCGACGTAATTTTAATGAATAAACAACCTGTCCCTTGTTTATTGTGAAGTTTCGTTTTCATTTATTTCATTTTGAATATAATATTTAATTATTATTTGTAAGTGATTTCATATAATTTTCAAGTTGAAAATGAACGATGAATTGGTTATTATAAATTAAAAAGACGACGTAATTTATAACAATTGTTAAAACACATAAATAACAAAAATAAATCTTTCAATTATCAAACACAGTAGTTATTCGACACTATAAATACTTTATTTATAAAATGCATAAAATGTTATAAATATGATATAGATTTTTTATTTATCTGTCAATCAAAGCTATCAGGCTGCCAGTTTTATTTTATCTGCCTATAAGATCAATCAATTAACGAAAGCGTAAGTTGTGATATGACGCTTGTTGCTTACTGTATGTATTCTTTATGTTCAGGCATCGCTAGGGTTGGTACAAAATATTAATTTATAAAGCATAATTATTAAAGCATTTAGAAGTGATGCCGGAGAAAATATAAACATTGTCCAGGGTTGGCACTTCAATGTCTATTCACACAATCAACGTATATTACTTTTATTAAAGTAAGAGAGCTTTCATTAAGTTTTACTTTTTTATTTTACTTGTCCAAGATCATCAGGCTTCATCTATTAAACCTTATTAAAACCTCGAAACATCAACCACATCTTTCGTCTGCGGCGAAAACAAATACGACCTGAATACGACATCCGATTTTAATCTTTTGACAGCCCTATTTCAAATGGTTTAAATTGAAAACAATGTCGCAAAGTGGAACAGTCATAAGTTCACGGATATGTGTCATGGATGTAGAATGAATTCTATCTCTATTGAGATCCGGGTTAAGTGCGTGGACGGTGGACGTGTATAAATTTGTAAGCGAAGGCGGTGGACAGCTCGTAGACTTCTTTTTATGTACAATTTCAAAGTAAACTCTGTACCTACTCTGTTTAAAGGAGTATATGTGTTTGACAGTGATTACATTTTTTTAATGCTTACAAGATTATATCTTTCGTATCCCTGCAACTCGTTCTTCATAGTCTAAAGGACCAATCTAGTGACGTATCACTAAATGTTAAGTGACATCACTATATTACTAATATTTAAATTACTATCTTTCATATCTCCTCTCTCTTCCGTCAAAAACTCTTCCTCTTCTCTTCTTATTAGGGGGAGAAAAGAATAGAATTAGATTTCCGGCACCTCATCAGATAAAATACATAGTACTTCTACTTGACGCCTGTCTTCTGTAATGTCGTAATATTTCACCAGTAGATCCTGAAAATTGCTCTACCAATGTTGGTATGAAGTATTTCTTTACACCTATCTTCTGTGAGTCACTACATCGATATATAAAGACGAATCTGATAAAGATCATGTTAAATACACGTTAATAAGACAAACATAACTAACAGCTGTGTTAACACGAGAATATTTTACAACCTAATCTAATCGTTGTTAATAATTATTGTTCCTGACTCAATAACGGCATATAAACTTATCCGTTGGACAAGTCTAAACTAAACGCGATGTAACGTGTCGTTATTCACCGCGCAACGAGATAACGCGATGATCTAGTGCTGTACAGTCGATAGGGAAGAGACTACAGTGTACGCTATTGGCGGTTTTTATTTTAATTTAATATTGTCTTTACTACTGCCGTACTGTAGTACCCTTTTTGGAAGTTCTAAATGTTAAAATTAAGTTTCGCTTTTAGTGGTTAACCTCCTATTAATAGCAATTCAAAAATATTAATCATTAAAGAGAAAAAAACAGTGTTGTTAGTAATAAGGGGCACTTTCGCCGGCTCCTTGCGTCCAAAACCATTTTTGGAGACTAATTTTTTGTCTATGGTTTACAAATCCAGTAGTGTAGTGCGCCGTATGAGATGAGATATACACTAAGCCGCAATTATCTTGATCCTGGCACACCTGCCTCGTGTCATCATGCTTCTAAGCATCCAAGCTCATCGGTCACGGGTTCAAATATAAATTACAAAGAAAATGAGTCCCGCTCCGCTTATAACCATAACCGCGACCTAATAAACAGTTACATTACAATAACATAGGTGATTAGATAACTTTTAAGGATGTAAGGCCACAACAATGTTGCGCTCGGCCTCTGATATTTAAGACTGAATTAAGATAAAAGCGTTTGTTAAAAAGATTCACTATCGATTATCTCATATTTTAAATTAAATATTTAAAATAGCGTCGTTGTTGACATGGTTACAGAAATACAGATATTTCTTCTCGTATTTTACACGTGAAAGAATTTTAAATTTATTGTAATTTCAAAAAAATATATAAATTTTCTTACATGTATTTATGAAGCTGTGACACCCTTATCTTTAAATGCACTGTCTAAAGATTTTTATACCGATACCATAATCATCATTATCATCATGTCAGTCCGTTTTGATTCACCTCTTAGGCCTCTTGTCTGTCACACCGCTCCGATGATAATAAATGGAGTAAATATTTCAGACTTCAGTTGCACAGTTTGTGATAAATTAATATTATTTATGTACTTAACGATTGGTTAGCTGAAGTTCATAACTAAAGTTAGATGTAAACATTAATTAAAACTGTCCGCGAACATTTATCTTAGTAATTGAATGTCATAGTTTATAGTGCATGTTTTCCGAGAAACTGGACTTGGTTCTGAGTCAGAGACACTTTTCAAATTATAACCATTGAGTTATACTGTACTACAAGGGCCATTACCTGAATGGTCTTCTTTCATTTTAATCAGTTTAAGTTTAAATCCACTGCAGCGCTAAAACTATACTTATGTCGTCTAACCAAACTATTTAAATATACAGCGCTAGATAGCTTATAAGACATATAAAAACAAATACATCCATATGTCACTTCAACGCAGAGCAAACTACTGAATGAATTGTAACTCTTTAGCAACATTTGAACGGAACACAATAGCAGTGAGCAGTAGTGCTCTGTTATAATATATCTCGACAATTATTTCTTGTAAAGTTTACACGTCACAATATAAAATACAAGTGGTATCAATATGAGGCAGTTGGATTAATTTTAAAAGTTTTTTCTGGAAAGTCAAGGTGAGCTGATGAATTAATATTGTAAAAATTGGATATGAATATGTTTAAACAGTAATTAAATATATCCATATCCATTTTTTAAATAATTAATAATTAAATAACTAATAATATCCAATTGGATATGGATACCATTAATAAATGTATATATATTCATGTCCAAATATGATAGAGTTGCACACCTTATCTAAGGATGGGTAGAAATATTTATTTTTCGGCTTTATTTAGTCTTTTTCTTCATTAATTTTTCATATCATACTAACAACTCACACAGTTATATAGATTGTATTTTTTTTTAATAACGCCTTTAAATGACAGCTTCATCTAGATCTCAACCAAAACAAAGCAAACACGTTAACTCAAATATTACAAATAAAGTTTTTGTACAAAGTTTAGGAATTTTTAAAATATAAAATTATATAATAGAACGTCACTGGTACTCCTAAAAGGAAAATAAAAACGTAAAAACAACGTCTAGGAATTTCGTTTCGGGTCCCAATGTTAATGAATCAGTTCTGAAGGGCCGACAAAGATGTCTCCTTGTCGTAAACCACCCGCGACACAGATTAACAGAACACACGATTTGTTTTATAGCTAACATCTTTTAGCGTGACACACTGTTGTAATGGTTGACGAATAAATCAAACTACACTACCACTACCTACCAAAAGACAGACGTGAAGTCGAAGTTATCTGGCCGTCTTCCCTTTTTTTTACTTTTTAATAAAAGGGAAAAGAATTTAACAGGGGAGGGAATGGGAAAATGAAATATCCTTTTCCCGGTTGATCCTGTCTATTAAAGGTAGGCAAAGCATCTACTTATTTATTTACGACATAAAATATACTTCTCGCGTTCGAATCCCGGGTCGGGTAAAGTAATATTGTCTACTCAATATCAGTCTGGAGTTTGGAATCCTTTGGTTCGCCGCAATGTGAAATGTGTAAAAATATCCGGTCTGTTTAACTTAGTGATCGTATGTCACAAAGGTCGTTAAAATTTTATAGATGCTTCACCAGTTACAATATCTTTGAACCAACAATATATGCACACAAAGCTAATAGGAAACCATGTTTTGTGTGTTTATTGTAATGTAATTAGATAAGTGTTGTTTTAATTTTTTTTTGTAATTCAGTTTTTAATAGCAATGAAACATAACATTATAAAATGTAAAGCAGTAACTTCCCTTAACGGAAGAAAAAATCTTCCTTTTTGATAGAAATGTCTTTAGTTATAATAAAATAAAATACTATTCCCATATGTGGGGTCGGCACAGTGCGACCGTAGTTCATAATGTCAAGGATTTGGCTACACTTTTTACGGCCGGCCGCCTAACGTCAACACTAGCCAATATATATTTATAGTAAACTTTTTAGTTGTCATAACTACAAAGAAATAATTAAACCAATCGTCCAAATAGAACCGATTATATCAAAACTCTGTAAATATTAATTACACAAACGAAATTTAAAAAAATAATCATCGTAACCATTACCTTACTAGGGGGTCCGAGTCCTTGGTTCAATGAAAGTCGACCTAATTTTAAGACAGTTTGTAATGAGCCGTGCCTGTCAATACAGACTATAAATCATAACTCTATTAAGTTCAAATAGCATTAGTAATTTATCTTATGGGATTTAATGGTATCCTGTGTACTGACGTGCGACAAATTAATTTTCGTAGAAATATTTAATACTATGTAATTTTAGTAATTAATAATGTTGTAAGAAATCTATGGTATGGTAATAGATTGTTAATTAATGTTGATAAAATTAGAGAATTTATTAAATAAAACTGTCAGTGGCGCAATATCACGGTACGGATGCATTACTGAGGTCTTTGCTTCGAATCCCGGGTCAGGCAAAGTTACGTCAGAAAAAGTAGGGTTTTTTTGCAACTCGATATCAGTCTGGATTTTGAAATTAGAGCCAGATAAGCTCGCCCCTATCATATCTTGGGATGAAAAAATACGGCAAAAAGTGAGTGAGCTAATTACACCTCTGTTTACACCGCTTTTGGGAATAGAGTCGTGAGGAGTACGCTATATCAAACATAGATAAAATTATTCGTCAATTCGCCTTAAGTCTACATAAGTTTTTCAAACTGGTGACATGGTTTCAATTTTGAAGTTATCTAAATTCTTGCCTTTTTCATAGACTCAAAGCCTAATTGAAGAAACAATACATTCGAACAAAAGACGTTCGCATCAAACGATAAATCAGCAAAAGGTCGAATGCGAATGGAATTCAAATAAAATTATTTCAATATATCAGACTGAACAAAGGATTGTCTGGACCTGAATTGGTGGTCTTTAGGGAAGACGAAAGAACCACGTAGGGTCACCAACTATTGCTAAAATAATCATTGTCGAATCAAATAATACTGATTATTGTCGACAGATAAATGAAGATAAAGTGTAAGTCTAAAAATTTACTTTAAATTGGTCCAGTGAGAAATAGTTAATATTTAGGTTATGTGTTTTTTTGTAACTGTAATACTTCCCTATGTTAAATTATCGCAAAACGGCAATGACATTTTGTAATAAAGACACGTTATACAAAATCATCCGTCAAAAGTGTGTCCTGACAATGACATATTTCGTTTATTATAACAATTAATAATAAAGTGTGATAAATCTGTCATTAAATAATTCACGTGAATTAATTTAAGCGTACGTGTTCCGCAATATAGGAATATATTTAATTTCTCTATATCATTGTACCCTGCGTGGTGGTGACCCTACTATCCCATAATTCCCTTTAAAACATTACGTAACTCCGCCGCCGCCAGGAATGTAGAGGTCTGGAGCTCTATATATTATCATTGGACCGATATATTCCACTACACTACGGTTACCATAAACCACGAAACGTCAATTAAGAATTTTATATTTTGTTTCAAATTTATTTAAACCTACCAAGACCAGAATTCCTGTATAATTCTTTTCTATCATTAAGCGACACGTTTACACAAAACTTGATTTTATTCGAAAACAATCGAATCGTAACCAACATTGACAATGCTTATTTGTGTCAAATATTATTTTATTCGACTAGTATTTATCTTTAAATCGATAATTAATAATGTATTGTTATCAAGAGACCTATTAATAAATAACTAATTTTGCGTGAATTCATAAAAGCTCTTGACCGCAAAATTGTCTGATGCCAATTGTCAATTAATGGGGTGATAGTGGTATATATGATAAAAAGATTTTCCCCAGTTTTATTTAACATGGTCACCCTATTACTCTAGACCAATATATTGGGATAATCGGTCTCATTAAAATTACCTCACAGTGATTTACGCCTATCGGGGAGTACGCGTAATAGCCTACAAATTACGTACCGTATATTAACTCTAATGACGTTTTTTTGTATCAAATCTCCGTACCATCTTCTACCAATTACAGATGTAATGACTCGATCGAGTACTCGACTGAGTACTTTTTTTATTTATTTATATAATATACATTATGCAGGGACTATAGTCAGTGCCCTGTAGACATGTTTATTTCTTTACTTTATTTATAGTAGTTTTTATAGACGGGGTAAAGGAGTAATAGACTCATCTGAGCAACCGTTACGATTCAAAATGTCAATGGGCCTGCATTTATGTATAAGCGAAAAAAAAAATGATTCTAGTAAGAATATCTATAAGTACATATATAGTCTATGTTTTATGTTGATTAATCTTTGATACATTTTTCCAGATGATCTCTGGTAATTGCTTTCTCTTCACTTTTTTATTTACGTCATGTCCATGTTCCATGTTTTCTTTTAATAATTATTATTCCTAGACATAAATGAACATATCTATGCTTTAACTCGTTTATTAATAGATAAATTAAATCAAACAAAACCCAATGACATGGATCATAAATTCGAAAAACAGCAACTGGATTACTTCATCCTTTGTCATACGAGAACTAGATTGATACATTACATTTAAAAAATCCCGAGGTAACTCTATACATTATAATAGAGTAGGTATCATTTCCGAAGTCACGCCGGATGGACAGAGAGACTGGCGACAATTCGACACGGTCTGGGGACCATGCACAGTGGTCTCATTAAGGTGCTTACCAGAGAAAATGTTGACCGGCTGATCTTTGTAGTTCATATATGGATTTCAAGTTTACCATAGACAAATAAAAAGGTGACAAATCAACAAAGTAGATGCATAGATAGCAGCAGCGTCAAGAGGACCTCTTTAGAAGAAATAATGCTGGTCATATATAAAATGATAACAAGAAATGGTGATAAAACGTAGATCGTGTGTGCTTCCTTCCAGTCGATAGTTATCCACATACGTAGGCCTCGTGGGTAGTTTCAATAAGATAGAGAAAAGCGTCTTTGGAGGTCATGATGCATTTGTAGTCACTAGGAATAATTTTACTGATTTAGTATTAGATTTATCGATAGTAATAGACCATTAATTATCGATATAAATAAATAGTAGTCGATTATCGATAAATTTTAGATTGGTATAAATATCGCTTAGCTCACTAATTAGAATTTGCAAGCAATTGATGATAATACTGGTAATTAAAATAAGACGATCCCTTATCGCATCGTTAGTGTAATTAGATACAATTTGTGTCACAACTCGGTAGCTCTTGAATAAAATCGCGTTAATACGGTGTGAACATATTGCTTAGTGATGGGACAATACATTAAACGTACCATAGCGGATATTTGTTACAAACATTTACCCATTCGCACATTAACTGGGGCAAAAATGGCAGAGGCTGTATCTCTTCTATGTTTCTCATTTGATATAAAGGTATATTCCTGCGGGTATCTGTTACTCTTTATGCACCATTCACTCATTAATATTATTGTCTTAACTCTCTCGCGGTAAAACGCCAGAAAACACTTTAATTTAGTCTTTATTGTAGATTGCGAACTCTTGAATGGCTTGAAAGGCGTAGATGCTATTAGAAAAGTTATTACGTTTGCATGGGACATCAAGCGATAAGTTACCCTAAGCTGATTGTGGTAGTTATACAGTGTACTAATTATTTTAAGCATAGTACTTCATTTATTTGAACTTTAACGCTAAAGCTCATATTGAAATTAAAGGGTTTTTAGTTTTGCATATCTTACATATATCTTGTGTATATCACACGCTAAGCGATTAATTTTTTTTTTAGATAAACTATCACGAGTTATGTAGGATACATCACTAGTTTAAGTGTCAATAGACTATAGTCAATTAAATAAACTAAATAGTTTATGGTCTTATAAAAGTCACACGAAGTATTAAGGCTGTGCAAACAATCGGATAATAAATGCCACAGCGCTAGTGCTGCGTTAGTGTTGTAAAATCAAGAATTAGCATAATTCCATATCGATATTGGTTTATTATAATTATAGGTTATCATCATATTTGATTGCTTCACTGTATTAATTTGCTATTTCATATGTTTTTAAGCGAATCAATTGCATATTTGGACAGATACGAAATCATTGGATTTAGTAACAAACACCTTAGTTTAGACAGTCTTGAGTAGCTAGCCTTTCAGTGTTTTTCAGATTGATTTTAGGCTAGTACTGAAATTAAACGAATCAATTCTCCCATCCCCATTCTACCGTCGGACGTGGCATACGACTCGTCTTCATTATTTCATAGTGGATACACGGCGTCCAAACGAATTGTTTCAGATATTCGTTCATCATATAACTTCTCGTTAAACACGTACTTCCATATAGTATCTATCTGCTTCTTTAGCGTCTTGCACCTGATATACGATGTGGGGTTTTTTTAAGAAGCGAGTGTGCTTTTTTAAAAGGCCAAAAACGTGTCTGTAGTTGTTCTGGTGTTGTAAATGTTCATGGCAGTCAATGATCACTTTTTGGGCGACCCTGTTGCTCGTTTGCTCCCTTATAATAAAAAAGTGGCCGCCACTTGTCTAACACGACGTTAATTGTGAGAAAGAGTAATGTAACATAGATTTCTCTTGTCAATCTTTCATTCAAAATGCATGAACTACCGAAGCATATATTCTCAAATGCAACCAAACGCCAGGTAGACAGGAAATGTATGCAATAGAGTAAGTAAAGCCTCTACAATTTCAATGATAATGTATGTGTTATTAATGTCTGACGCTATCTGATTTCGGGTCCCGGTAATCTTTTCAATTGCTTCCTTAAAGTCAGATTACATCTGTTATTCTTTAACCTATGTCTCAATTATACGATACGATCTCTGATCGTTTTTATTTTTACTTCATACGTTTAAAGGTGTTTGAGATGTTACTTAAATTAATGTGGTATGTAATCACTTCGAAGTTCTCACAATATCAAAGTATTTTTTTATATGATTTTTATATGATACTTTTCGCCGTATCTTTTACCATCCCATGATGTGATGGGAGTGAGCCTATATATGACCTTTTTGGTCAACAATAAAAACGATTGAAATAAAAAAAACTTTCTAAGCTTATCATTGGTTCGTTTATGCCACGCACTCACACGTAATGAAAGGACAAAATGATCAAAACAAATGGCAGTCAAACCCGCTCTACATAGTGGTTAGGGGACAGTAAATTTTAAATTTACGCCTTTCCTATACCCTTAAACGCCTCACTAACAAGTTTCACGCACTATAAAGATTGGTTCATTTAACTTTTAACACTTTAAAGAGATTTAATTTATTTTTAAATGCATCGTAAACCGTCAAATGGCTCGTCTGCTAGCGGTCTATTGTACTTTTTTTTCTTGTGACAGTACGTTGAAATGCTTCAAAATTATGCCCGTCTGTAGTTATTATAACATAAGCTCGTAAATGTTATTAAAAGGACTTCATGAATAATTTATACTGGATTATTTTTTTCTTTGAGCAAGATGTTCGTTGGATAACTTAAGGTTATTAACCCTTTATAGAATTATTAAACTTAGCAAATTTTCTTTTTCAAGGACTCGGGTATAAAATAGTTCCTTTTTCTCGGAGGAATCTTGTGTTTGAAGGTTGGTCCCAAAAGAAGTATTATTGTACCTCAAAATCCTGCAAAAGGACGCGTTACGAAATTATCCGTATACCAAATATTTATGAATTTATTTAAAATACGTCGACTAAAGCTTAGTAGCCTAGGCATACAACACAACATACTATTTGTTATATTTCACGCTCGCAACAAGTTGGTAGCGAGTCGTTAAATAGTTGTGACAATAAGTTTGTTTGTCTGTTTGTGTAATACTTTCATTTGTAATGCCTCAATGCAGCCGCGTGCTGCAAAACTGCAAGTGAAACTGTCATAGTGAATCGAAAGAAATTACGTTTATCATTAATTTTAAAAGAAAAATGATCATTTTTCACGATAATTTAATTTAAATACTTCTGTTTACAAAACACACCAGTCCCGTCGTAAGATACTGGCATGTCACACATAAAAGTACCAAAAAAATAAGATAAGTTAAAATGTTTCTGCTTAAAACTTATCTTAATAAAATAAGTATTGACAATAATAGTGGCCACGTATACCTTAATCTAACATGGTCAAAAGTCTAGAATGTATATAAATGTACTGTTTAGTATGGGTCGTATTTGACGAGACTCCATTAACGGTCACGAAATGTAGCTAATTAAAAAAAAACTAAAAAAATTGTGTTTACAAAATGTAATTACTTGATTTATTTATTACAACCAATCAATTATTTTAAAAATCATTATTAAGGGCGATAAAATTAAAAATGTTATAAAAACTTTTAATCCCCCTCCTGTAATATATTGTAGTCATTGAATTCTGATTAAAAACCTGTAAATGTCAAGCGAAATTGTGAAGATCACGTCATTTGTTCTCAATACATTGCTTGCATAGCGTAGCGTCTAGCCAGGTACTATTTCTAGGTCATGTAAACAGCACTGCTGTAAATACCATATTTTAGTGCTACATCGTTTTATTTCGTGCTTCAGAATTTAGACGAGAGAATGAATAAAGCAAAATGTGTAGACCACACACATTCTATCGTATTCAGTTGATAAAGCATTACATTACGTGGTATAAATGAAGGTACAAACGCCGCGTCTGTCTTTATGAACGCGTTAACCTCAAAAACTACTAACCGTAATTTTAACTTATAAGTTTAGGTGTAAAACAGAGACAATTGCCTCAGTAGCGCAGTTGTATTATGGTACGGTTGCAACGTTGATGTTTCGGGTTCGAATCCCGGGTCCGGCGAAGTGATATTGGATTATTTCAACTGAATATCAGCCTGTAATTTGGTATTTGTGCCTGATATGGCGATAGGTTCGCTACCTATCACATATTGTGACGGAAAACATACGACGAAATGTTTTTTTTTTAAATTATCTGATATATAATGATAAAGACTTATTAAACTGGTTCATTACGTTAATAGAAATGCTCAGCCTACCCCTTCGGAGAACACAGGCGTGATGTTTGTCTTCAGTTTTGATAATCGACGTTATTTAATATGAGCTAAGTATGCAACTACTCTTTCATTAAACGTATAATATAAGAAACATTAAAAAATTTTCGATAAAAAAAAAGTTTTAATAGATCAGAATTCTTAGAAGGTAGGCCTTGATCATAAATTGGCGAATAATTTAAAAAGGCTGCTCGGATCATTAGAATTCCCGATCTTTGTTCCGTCGTCCGATGATTTTTTATTATAATTGGTTCTAGGAATATATTTGGTTAAGTCGAAAATGCTTTTAGAATTTTCGAAAGTTACAAAAGATAAATATTTAAATGAACGTAAGTTAAGTTCTTAGCTTGAGTTAGATACATTGTTAATCAGAGTACATTTTACTATTAAACAATTATTAAAAGTAAATAATTGTGTAAAGAATATTTATTTATAATAGTTGCGGAAGCTTGCCGGCTGTTTATTGAATTAGTTTTGTTTTAAAATTTACGACAACGCTATCTAGTTGCAAAGAATACCAAGTATCGAGAACTTTACATTTTTTTGTTTTTTTTTTTTTTAATCTGTTATTAAGATCATCAGATAAAGTATATAATACATTAGAAAACAGTTTGTTGGAATATATAATGTCCACTACAAATAAGAGATGTTACGTATCAATCGAGTTGCGTCAGTATTATTGATGTATGGTAAAATAAAATGAATGAAGATTGCTTCACCGTGGATAACGCACCAATCGTGACTCTGGCCACATTGCTCACACTCAATTGTTCTTTATCAACGGATATTTGAGTGACAACCTGGTTTGCGTTAACGTTAGACTTACAAAGAAAAATATTTGTAACTTAACGCAAACTTTAAGGTTAATAAATTGTATTTGTAGACTCATCAGACTATGGGCGGAGAAGTAACATTCGAAATGGAAATAATGGGCTGTCAGGAATTAAAAGTGTTTATACTAATTTTAACTTTATGGACAAGTGATTAAAGTTTAGATTTCAGTGAATAATATAAATGTGTGTTCACACTATCCCTCAGTGCTGTTGAAAGATTCGACAGTAATGGTAGGTCCAGTCTTCACGTCACATTGTGCCGGGAAATTATGTAGGGGTCATTAATGTTTGAGATTGGGTTCCTTTTTTCCAATAAAAACACGTATTTTGATGTAACTTTTTGCATTAATTCGATTTTCGTGAAATTGCTTCTTTGAATTTGACTAAAGTTTTAAAAAAGTTAAGTTATCACTTTTTTCGATTACAGCCTCCTTTTAAGGTTAGGAAAATTTATTCTTTTGTTTTTAAAACGCACAGATAGAAGATTAAATCAATTATTTTTAGGTTATTTTTCTTTAATCGAAGTCAAAGTTGTATTATCATTGTAAAAAAGCGAAAATACCTTACAAATAAGCATCAAAACCGGTACGCACATCGAAGCATTCATCTACTAAAAAAAGCCTTGTAATTTGATCGTATAACATACACAAATAATTTTAACAAGCACCCATTACAACTTCAAAAGAAGAATAAATTGGGCCACTCGTTCCCAACTCCATATAAGTTACAAAACGCGCACGTTTACGTTCCGTTCGTTTTATAAATAGTACGAGAGCATGTTCATATCTATTCATGATTCAATCCGACTTGATAGGTTTGCGTCTTCAACATTTGATCGGCGCGTCCCTTCTTTTTTTTTTTGTGTGTATTGAAAATTGGGTACGTCAATTTTGCCTGAACTTTACAGATTTATTGTGCGTAATTATAGGGTGTAGTTATAGCAGGTTTCTTTTGTTGTGTTTGTCCTTTTTTACGAAATATTTTTTGAGTTGATTTCACATTGATGCTATAATAAGACATGATGTATGGGTTTAATAATTTGGCGTTTATTTACCCCGCGACAGCCTTCAGTCTCTCGGTATTTCAGGAGTTCAATTTGTTATTAATGATACATTGGTAGTATCAATTTTGTTTGAAATTGACTGTCTTATTTCATGTTTCATCATTAAAGTGATCAGAAAATTATATGTATTTATAAAAGATTATTTAACTGAAGTAAATTAAGAAGAAATATTACTCTAAGGATTAAGTTTATCTTTGTACTTTTTTTAAAGTTTGGAATGAAAAAAAAATTGAAAATTATTTCGATTAATTGATAATGATACTAAAAAAAAATATTCTATGTTTTCGTTCCTTAAAATCAGTTTAATTTTTATTAATTTTATCGCGTCAATTTTGAATTCCGGATATTTAAAGCGCTTATGGCCACGGGGAGGACTGAGGTAACAATAAATAAATATAATAAATCAATGTAAACACAATTTAAAAACAAATAAAGAATAATTAAATTCAAAACTTAATTTAACTAAAATTAAGTACAGATAGTTATCATATTACACGATAATTGGTCAATAAATCAATATAAAGAACTCACCGTACAGACAGAAGCAAGAAGAGTGGCAGTAGAACAAAAAACAGTCGCGAACGTTCTCCGATGTTCTCACTACTAGTGCACCACCGGGGCAAGCATTCCAACATGATTTTACATCCTAATTAATATTATTAGACGATTTTTATTACTTTAAACACATCACTCTTTATGTCCGTTGTGTCGTCGTGGAGTCTAAAAACATGCTGGTATCTGTAACAATGGAGAATGTAAAATAAGTTTTTACAAAGAATAATGTGATACACCTAAATTTAAGTGACTATAGACATCTTCGACATGAGACGGGGTCGCGGATGTGTGCTAAAGCGTTCTCGTGTCCTCGTCAATATATTTTTTAATCGGTGCTTGTCCGACAAAATCCGTTCGTGCCCCCTAAAGGGGGGATATGCGTAGGCATTACCTGACATTAATAAAAGGCATCTACAACATGCTAATTAGTTGCAAATTCATTGCTTAACTTTAATAGACAAAAGAAGAGATTAAAAGAAAAAGCCATGTCCTCTTTAGTCGCATCATCTTTTCCTTTCTTACCTTATTAGGATAAATTGGAAAGGAGAAGAGGACCAGTATTAAGTCTCTGACACCACACTCTCATACTTATCAAACGAAATGCGTGTTTCTTGTGAGGTCTTGGTATTTCACTATTTCAACGGAGTTTGTACGAGTGAATATTTCCTCACGATTTGAGTTACAAATTTAATTCACCCAAACTCAATATTATTGCTCGTTTAAATTATGACGCGACGCAACGTCGTAAAATTTAATTATTTAACAATAATCTAATAATATACGACTGTAAATTAAAATGTTCAAATGTCAACCAAGATGTGCGTGTTGTTTGTACAAGTTTATGATCGAGCAACATTAAGACTTTTTTTTTATTAATATTACTAGATTGTTAAATTTACTAATATTTCTTTTAATTGTCTCGTTGGCACAATTGTATTACAGTAAGGCTGCAACGCTGAGGTCTCGGGTTTGAATCCCGTATCGGGTAAAGTGATATTTGGGTTTTCATCAACTCATTACCATTCCGGAGTTTGGAATTTGTGCCTGATATGGCGATAGATTAGTCACATATCGCGTTATTTCTTAACGAGAAAAAAAAACATGGTTCTAGAATATCAAGGAATGGCGGATTCGAACCCACGGTAATAATTAAATCAATTATTAAACGTAATAATAAAGTAATAAAAGAGTACGTATGCACATTGAAACATGATATGCCATTTTTATTATGGTCATAATTTTTAATAATCATTTGAAATTCACATCACTTGAGGCATTTCAAATAAATTTAACTTGCAAAAAAAACAAACATTTTTATACAAGTCTAAAATAAAATATGTCAGAAATTTTGACGAAGCGAGCGTGATATGAATGAATTTAGACTAGTGATGTATGCAGTGGTTCTCAAACTTTACTGTATTCAGTACAGTACAATATCGTGAGTTTATAATCTAACTGGTTACATTATAAACTGACGGAATATTGTTAATTGATAATTTGACGATTGCTTCCTATTTAAAACAGCCGTCATATTATCAATGCTTCGCACAATCCACTCTATAACGGATAACTAATCTGACGATGATATATACGTGGTAATTGTTTCTTCCTTCATGACACCTTTATAAAGCCAGTCTTAGGCCAAAATAATTAAGCCCTGGCTATAGCAGAAAACTAGCAAGCCGTTAAAAGCTTCGGGTTTAATTGTCTTGGCAAGCCAAATCTGTCAAGGTTGCAAGTTTGAGAAGTTTTTATTAAGTCCATACTTACCATCATGGACTCGTAGAGAAGATATTTTATACCTAGTATTATAATTTTTATAATTTACTCGCATTTCGTTGTAATGACTGTATGTTACGCTTTGCGAATTCCAAAATATTTCCTTTCGTGAGCAATTTTTAAATATTTCTGTAGTTGGAATTTAAAAAAAAATCTATGTACCAGTATGCGTAGTATGAATTATGCTAAAAGTTATTTTTTAATTTTGAAAATTTGATATAATTATCACAACTGTTGGAAATATATTTTACAATTAACACAGACGCGAGACTCGACGGTTCGAACAGTCAAGTTTTGTGTTCAGTATATCTAGACAAAACTGTTATATTTAGGTCTTGTGGTTATTTCGACCATAGAGTAATGTTACATTTAGAAAGTGGACCGGGGAGTTAAAGAGGTTAACTGCTCTGTTAAATAGAACTAGGGGAAACTAAATTTACTTGCAAACTAGGAAGTGATTTTGCGTACAGTCATACTAGGAAAGATTCCAATAGAACATACCTCACGCCTGTATTCCCCAGAAGTAGGCAGAGGTACAATATTTTGCGGTTTGATTTTCTGTCGCCATACCGTCTCAAATTCCAAATTACGTAATATGTGATACAACTACGTCACCGAGGTAGTTTAAAGAAATAGATCCCATCACTTCATTATTTACGAAAATATAATTTAAAATATGTTTTTTTATTAATTTACGATATAGCGTGGACATTATGTAAATAAAAAAATTAGGAAGAGTACCTCTCTAAACATATCAAGGTTATATGACCACATTTCACCTTTTAACCTCAAAATTTAATTTAATTAAAAGCCACAAGGGGTCAGTTTTAATATTAATAAATGGACACTTCAACTCCATAATGTAAATTACCCTGTCCACTTTGAAACTCTAGTGTTGTATGTTGACAAAAATTGTTTTTTATTATCTAAATTAATTTATAGTATATTTTGAAATAGCGTAGACGTAAATTATGTTTAGAAGTTTTTAGATGCACATGAAAATGTTATCCAAGCATAAAGTTTATGTTTAAACAATGACTAAGTTAGGAGTTTAATATAACCTTAATGTTCCGGTACTATTTTCATTTGAATATCGTCTTGAAATACTGAAACATCATGTAAACTTATAAGTATGAATTAAACTTTACAACAAGTATAATTTATTTATTTAATTGTTAGTAATTAATTAATTACCAACATCAAGTTATGCGTGTTTAATTATAAATTAATTAATTGAAGCTCGTTAAAATGAACTGTTAAATAAATACCGGTATTATTCAATTAAATAAACGTTTACGTTTGTTCAAGTATCATTATATGAATGAAATACGAGTTACAAATTAATTTACAGTATATAATATTCATATTTACTTTATATTAATCACTGAAAATAATATTAATGTGTAATATTTGAGTTTTTTCGAATCAATATCAGCCCAGATTTTTTTCCGATATGGCAATAGGCTCGCCCCATATCATATCATGGGACGAAAAAACAGTGAAACGGAAGTGCACGAGTTACACATCTGCCTCCCCTTTCGGGGAACACAGGCGTGAGATATGTTTTTTTTATATAATGTAGCGCCTTAATAAGACAGTAGTAAAATTATTACATTTTCGACCACGGTAGTTGTGTTAATTCGCCTTGTTCGGACACGTGTGTAAAATCTTTTAAAAATATTGATTTGGGATGAAATTTGTAAAAATAACATGTTATTAACCTTTTACTTTTAACCTTTCGAAATATTTGTTCAGACAGTTCAGCATTAAATCATGTAATAAATACTGTTTACCCTTTATTGCGCGGCACAAGAGACAATGCGCGTCGATTGCAATCTTCAACACAACTGACCATAGACTTTGCCATCCTTGACGTGGTCAATTTGTTAAGTAAGTCCTTATCTCAGATAACTAAATGGGGGATATTTGCTACGCGATTTGTATGGGGAATAAAAATAACTTTAGCCCATTCCCCGTTCGTTTTAAAGTTATTTATATATATAATAGTATAACTATTTTTGTTGCCAGGATATTTTCAACTTTGTATTTTTTTAATAGAGTTCTTAAACAAGGAATTCTTTTACTTTGTAGATACGAGATAAGCCTGACTCAAATATCATCAAAAATGTTGCAAAGAACTTGCATTGACCCTTTAAATGTCAAAATAATAACAGGTTGTCAAATATCTCCCTTCCGCTTTTTTGCTCTTTATTCAATGCTTTATAAAAAGTGTTACAGTG
>JAABKM020000018.1:387049-399240 GCA_016277805.2 Papilio aristodemus | reverse complement strand
ATGTGTCTCGCAGTGGCTTGATGCAGGGTTATAATATTATAAACAATTAACAATGAATCACCAAAATATGTATAATTCGATCTGCTAGATTTTGTATGACTGGTAAGATGTTACAAAATAAACTCTCTCTCTCTCTCTTCAAAAACTTAAGCAATCAAAAACCTTTCCCCTTCTTATATCATCGCTGGACTAAAATATCAAAGATAGAACCAGCAATACATATTCTTTCACTCATATATCATTAGTACTTTAAAAATATATAAAACATGTTTCCTTGCATGTAGAACAAAACATATTTCGAAATACACCCTTGATACTTTGATTCATTGGTCAATGAGTCTGTTTTAAGAACATGATTGTTTAAAAAACAAACACATATTCTCAGAACAGTTTTCGACATGCAAATAATATTCCCCGTATTGCAAAATATCCTTGAACAAAGTACTGAATTGAAAAACAAGCCACGTGTGCTGTGCGCGGGCTATTTCGGACCGAATCAATTTTAAAACTACCCACCGCGAATTACCCGACCTGTATTCACTTATCAATTGACCACCAAGTCTGCATTAATGCATAATGAACAGTACTGTAAACTGGGAATAGACTAAACATATTTTCAATATGTTACTTTTAAAGTTAGAATTAAAAAAAAAAACAAGACAAACTAGCTACAGAACTAGACAATACCGAAAAAAAAGGTAGATGAGTTGATGACAAGATACAAAATAAAAACAAACAAAAACCGAAAAGCAACACCAATTATTAAGGTTAAGATATTGTCTTGTCCTCTACTCTTTTCCATCCTAATGGCTTTATTACTTTTCTCTCCATCAACTCTTTGACTACAACTCATTTGCTTGTTGCGGATGTCTATGAGTAGGGGTCGTGTTTTATCAAGTGAACCGTTTGTTAATTTCCTACCATTTATAAAAAAAGCTAACTTAAAGACGATGATAAAAACATTTACATCATTGAAGGTACACACTAAGGATGAGTGAACGTTTAACTTTCATTGAAGATGTAAGGTCGACTTCATAATGAGCTTCCTCTACACACTTGGATTACAAGGATAATATAAATTTTTAATATTCAGATATTAGTATTAATAATTTAAAGTCGGAATGATATTGCAGTGGTGGTTCGGGCTTGTAAAAGAATAAATAATGATTGACAAGAAATTTATATCATGAAAGTGGTAGTGTTGGTAGTGTAGTATAGTCTTAGGCAAACTTAGACAAACATTGACATTATCTTTGGCTTAGTGTTTATTTTTAAATATTATTGTTGATAAAAATTTTATGGCATTCATTTTAATATCTTCAGCAACAATTTCATTGATTACAACATAATCAGATTGTTTTATTTTCTTTTTATCAGTTCAAAGAACTCTAGACAGAGAGGATATGAGAATATTTGTTTTGAATTAAGACTGTCATTTGTTGAAATGACTAAGCATTTACAATGTATTACTAATACAATAGTTATAAAAACTTTCTTAAAATGTTTAAAAAAAGGATATTGAAAGAACAGTAGGGAACAGAATAGAAATCAATAAAATAAATAAGCACTCACACATAATCTAGAAGAGTACACATAACCTAGAGAGATTACAGATTTCCATCTAGCGAGAATCTGACACTTTGATTCTTCCACGTTCATACATGTCTAATCTGTTATATATGCTCCTTGTATCCTTCTATGCTCCTTACATACAAACATACATAC
This sequence comes from Papilio aristodemus, assembly GCA_016277805.2. Classification (NCBI taxonomy): domain Eukaryota; kingdom Metazoa; phylum Arthropoda; class Insecta; order Lepidoptera; family Papilionidae; genus Papilio; species Papilio aristodemus. The sequence continues at coordinate 397,515 of JAABKM020000018.1, read as the reverse complement.
TAATCAATAACCACATTGTAAGTTCTTCTGATACATTGCTACTCAATATTGCAACATCACATATATGTTACAATGACATAAATTAAAAGAACAAGTCATCATATTTCAAATCTGTAATAACACACACATGTTAAAACTTTAAATTATGAAGATTGCTGACATATTATTTGTAATTTCTAGAACATTTGGAACATAACACATGCAACATGTCATAGCTATAGACAATTCATTACTAAGAATACAACGTGGACAATTTGTTTATCTAACAAAAATGTACCTATGAATACCTATCACGTTACACAATACATTTTAAGTCTTCACTAGTTCTAAATCTGCAGTGGACAAAATATTTGCCTGTAGATACAAATCTGCCATGTTCTAGACCATGTTATTGAAATGGTTAAAAGAAATGTTAGCAAATTTCCATAATTTTTTTTTTAAATCTTTAAGATGGCAAACGCAGGCAATGCAAATGTGTTGCCTATCTTTGAGAGACAGATAAAGGGATCAATAGAAAAAGGATAATTCCTTTTCCTAACGATCTCCTCCTCTGTCATATCCTCTTCCCCTTCCCATTCTTTGCTTATTAGAAAAAGGTGGGAAGGGGATGGATCAGAATTAAGTATTCTACTAATATATTTATAATAGTGGAGTACAATTAAGGTAGAGATAAGCTTTTAATTCTTGCAATTTGTGGTATGAACTGTTTGAATGAATTTTTCACCAACCAATTGACATTAACCTAACTTATTGGTACAATGATGTGTAAACATACACTCCAGAAAAGAATATAAAATTGAATAATACCTAACTCTTCAAAGTCAATCAAGCTATTTAAGACTAACTGATACCAAAAGCCATTACATCATGCCTTTCAGGCAAAAATAGTAACTAAAAGTAAAGGTTTAAGAGAAGAAATTTTCCAAAATAGATAATTCCTTACGTCTCTGAAACGAAAAGACTAGTTCACCTGACCAGTTCAGTTGTTAGGCAGACTACTGAATTGTTTGTTTGCTTCCTTTTCCTCAATAAAAAAAATAGCATTGGTGGTAGATTGGATATGTTTCAAAATTATTAGAACGAGTTTTATGTACACAATAGAATACCAAGAAAGACAATACTGAGGATTAATAAATTGGGTTATTATATATAAAACAGAATAACAGTATAAATATTGATAGTATATCTAGTCATCACAACCAGGAAACCATGAATGTATAGATTAAATAGCTATCTAAAATCATTGGTAGATATAAAAATAAATTTATTTATGAAATAACCTCATAGAACAATGAACTAATGAAAAAATTAAGACATAAGAAAGGGAAAATAATGAAAAATATTACCTATATGGAACCATATGTCGTGATTTAATGGAATACTACATAGGACAAAGTAATGTGTAATCTGACTTCTGTGACCATAGACCTTGGGTCTAATTGTTCAACATCTTATAATTTAGAATAAAACATAATATTGGCAACAAATAGGGGATTACAGAACTCTAAAAAAGAATTGAAGAAGTCCTCTAAACTGACCTTTGTGATTTTTTACTACCTCAACTATCCCATTACTTTTTTTATAATAAAATCTTGTTATAAGTCATCTTTGTACTTCAAATATTTACCAAGAAATAACTGTAATTAATGGATGTTTTTAAAAACAATATTAATATTGATTTTTTATTCTTTTAATCCTGTACCTAACATCACCTTTTGGAAGAGTTAATAACATAACATATTTTTCAGTTTCATGAGAAAAGTATGAAATATTTGTATATACATTATTAGGTTAAAAATTATACCAATTGGTACTAATTTGGTTGCTTAGACTAACTGGGATGTACTACTTTGTATAAGATTTTTACATAATTTCTATTGGAAATCTGATGGCTGTAACAAATGGCTGAGCAGGTAAGCAACGAAATATTAGAATAAAGATGTTTATTTATCATAAAGGAAAACAAAAATTAAAGATAACATTTCGTATTGGACCAATCTAAGGCGTTGTTGAAGCGGTAAACTAGTAAACAAAACAAAACCACCTAAACTTGTACTAGTCAATCTTTATTTAGTCATAATAGCGCTAAAACCTTAATATTTCATGTGACACCAAATTGAAATATGGTATAAGGTAAAAATTTTACATTACTTTATGTAAAATTCGGGCCAATGATTCATAACTGAATGGAGCGCGAGACAAAACCAATATGAAAACGTATCATGCAAAATTTCCCATAAAAACACCAAAAAGCCCGATTTAAGTGTACATCTGCACCATAACGGAGCTCACGTCATCAATTTCTTAAACGTCCAACAGAGACGAAATTCAATAGGCGAGCGGCACATGTGGGGGACGCCATTCTTGAAGCACCTTTCTTGGTATCAAAATGACAGTCTTTGTTGATGAAATAAACGAGAACGACACAAATTCACACCGTATTTAACAACACGTCAGTACACATCAAAATTTTAACTTTGATTTTTACCTTAAAACTAATTTACTATCCGAAATACAGCACAAATTCTAATAAAATTTATTATTTCCATACCTGTGAATGCGCTCTCAAACGCAAGCTGGTCACGTGACTTCCTAGTGGTGTACCATGACCGACGTTACGATTTAAAGAATGGCCAGTTTTAATGCCAATTTTTTTGATTGCATAATTTCGATTATATTGCGTATAGTCCTACGCAAATATTATAGAGCCAAATAGTTATAGTTTTATTTTTAGTCAAATTGTTAATAATTCATCTTTAAGTTTAGTCTATGGATGTGGTTTTCATTTAGCCTATTTTTTTTGTATTACATATTATGTCTGTGTACTTTAATATTATTTTTATTTAATTAATGCGCTAATCCCAAATATAGAATGTAGAAGCCGACCAAATACGTCAAGACTAAACCTTTCTCATTAATCATAATATTTATTCGAATACTGTATGAAAAGCCCATTATAAATTTTTGTGTTTATCGTGTTGAAATACGGTTACTTTAGTAGGGTTTTGTGATTTATAGCAATATTTTTTGTTCTCTCTTTTCATTTTTTCTTTTTGCAAACAGCAAACATTTTAGAAGTTGACGTATTTTAAGGAAATAATTTTTCTTGGCTTTATAACCAAAAAGGTTGTATGTAGTAATTCAATATTTTCGTATTGTGATTTACCAGTATCGCTCCAGGAAATCGCAAGCAACAGAAAGGGATTGACCTATTTTCATTACGTTATTTTAATTTAGTTTAATGGACTACTGTTCCTTAGCTTTGTTATCTTTTTTCTTTTGTCATCTTTATGTTCTGTCCATATCTCAAAATCTATAAATTGATAACATTAACCAATGCTCAAGAAAATGTTTATTTTGTGCTGTCTCAATTCTATGTATTATGATTTTCAAATCGAGAAAGAATTAACTTTAAAAAAGTACCAATTAAATTGAGTACATAGACAACAATATATTTCTTCGATATTTTTTTTAACATTCCCGCCATTATTTGACAGCTTGAGAAACACAAGTAGAGTTCTCAACTTCAGGTTTGCTAAATTATACCAAGATAACTTGAAGTTGTTTGATTTTTGTTTTTATTGAAAAGAAAAATTATGTCACTACTGGAAGATATATTTTTGAGAGACGAGGCAGATGAAGCGAGGGAATTGGAACGCATTATTGAAGGAGATGAATATGATGACCAACCTCGAGTCCGTTCCGATAGCGATGATAATAGTGAAAAAGAAGACGAAGCTGGTATTATTCGTTATCATCTAGCCAAGCTATTTCCAGCATTAAATGTTGATGTTACAGATATAACTATTTTATGTATCTTTTGTAGAGGAAGAGAAAAAGCGTGTGGACCCATCAAGTACGAAAACTAAACGGACGGTTAAAAATCCGAGATTTATTTTAAATCCCGCCCGGTTAACCGGTCCTAGGGGAATACAGGTTATTCCTGAACATTTCAAGGATTTTAAATTTAAAGGTATGTATTATAAAAAACTAATTATAATACTGCTGTTTTAAACTCATTAGATATGCGTACTTGAATACAAAAAGCATATGGCTTGGTAAAGTTGATAATTTATTTACATGATCCAAATACAAATGATTTACGAAAATCTTTTTAAGGCAAAGGTCATGAAAAAGAAGACCTGGACTTGGTGCTTAAAAAACTAGAACATTGGGCTTACAGACTGTATCCTAGGTTTGAGTTTAAAGATTGCTTAAAGAAGATTGAAGTGCTTGGCAAGAAGCGACCAGTTATGGTAAAGATATTTTCATAATCAGTAATATATGAAATATCTTAAAAAAAATCTATGGTGACAGAATGTCTGTACAATTTCATTCTATATGGTATACTTTTATTTCGTTGTCATATTTTTTCATCTTATAGGTCCATTTACAAAAGATAAGATCAGACCAGTACATGTCAGAGGAGACTGTAGTCCAGAAGGACTCCAGTGATGATGAAGCTCTTCCAGTTGAAAGAGAAGAAGATGAATTTGACAAACTCTTACAGCAGCAAATAGAATTGGCAAGAAATACACCTGCCCCTAGTTCTGTTAAGAAAACTATATTAGAAGATTCTGTTGCGGACAGGTAAAAAGAATTATACTTACATATAGTTTTGGAGTTCTAAGTAACTCAATGTAAATAATAATCCTATATTTTATAACATTACCTGACCTGATCTCATTCAAACATAATCTTTAACAAGCTATGTCAGATGTAGAATTAGGAGCTCTGTAAAAAGTAAATAACATATATAATACTAAAGAAATTCAATATAAAACATATAATATCATGTATGTAAAAGTGAGAAAGGTTTCCAAAGACTATATCAAATGGAAATGCATAATTTTTACTTATTTATGTATGTATTGGAGTGTATATTATATTAATTTTCAGGTCACTATCCACCGCACCAAAAGCAACATCTTCTCCATCAATTAGCGAAGAACAGAGAGAAAGAATGTTGAGAAACCGTAAACTGGCTGAAGAGAGACGTCTTGCCAGACTTAAGAAAAACACAGAAACTAATATCACAACAAACGAAAATACTATTTCTAATGTTATTGTGGAATCTAGTAATGTGGACGAAATAAATGTGAGCAAAAAACATAATACACCAAATACCATAGACAGTTTAGATGAAGATGACTTGATATCTATGAATGAGTCTATTGCAGTAGATATCCACGAAGCTGGTGATAAAAATTCTGATGCAATACCAAAAATTAATGAAGAAAATAGTAAAAATGATGACTTTAACAATATAATTAATAAGACTGATGTAAGCAATGAAAATTTAAATGAACTGAACAAAGATACTGAAGTAAAAGATATTGAGGAATTAAATAATGGAAAAGGTATAATAAATACCTCAAATAGTAATGAACAAGCAAACCAATTAGATCTGAATATGGAAATTGAAGAATGCATTGAAAACAATTCATGACTTTATGAAACTTTCATAAATAAGTGTTCAACTTATTTATGAAATAAGTTGAACACTTATTTAGTAAGTTAAAGTTTCATTAATAAATGTTAAACTTATTTATGAAAGTTTTTATATTTATTTAGATAATCATGTTTTCCGTCAGTTTATAAAATCAATAGAGCCTTTATAAAAACTAAAAATTGAAAATAGAACTAGCACACAAGAATCTAATTATGAAGTTTGAAATAAAAAACAAAATAATGTTTACTTTTTATTTACGATAGTGCAAACAAAAAAAACCAAAACCTTATCACAGAGTATGTAAATAATTTTATATCATGCTTTAATACCAACATTAACATTTAAATAGCTTACGTATTAAGAAATGCAGATGATCTTTGTATGTTTTAAATGATAGGTTATAAATAAATTAAACGCTTCCTAAAATGGTTAAATAACAGTTGCAATAAAAAATTTCATTACACAATTTTTAGACGGCAACAATATTTATATATGGCAATGAATTAAATCCCAACAAAAGAGTTTTACTATATATAAGTTTGAAAAAGGTTTACGGTTTAGTTAGATTATTTATGATGATTGGATGTGAACTCTTCCACGACATAGTTTTTTGTACACTGTACATCCCGTTGTGACGTCATAGATGAGTTCACTTGTTATTGTGACCAAATTGTCTTCCAACCCACCCTCGATAACTTGAAGCTGCGTTATATAAAGCCTTTATTTCGAAGATAAGGTCGGAAAATTCAAGAATTTACCATATATATGTTTAATTTTTACATTAACATGATAGAGTATTGGTAACAATTTAAAAATTTCTAGTTCAAGGCAAGTTCAAAAAACTTTTTAGTCAATTATTTGTAATGCAAAACTTTTTGTTTCCGGTACTATTTTAATATCAGAGTTGTTGAGGATACGAAATCAGAAAATATCAAAGCTAACATTCCAACAAGTGTATTAATGGAAATCTATAATTAAAAACATGGAACACTACAAACTAATTTAAATTTACAATGTTAAATAAAAAAAAGAGAAATACCTAAGAGCAATTAAAACATTTCGTTAGCGTCAAAAATCTCTTATTTTTGTCGTATTTTGCTTTTCTTCCAAAGCGAAATGTGTGTATATTGAAATACTGGAAACAGGAAACTGTTTCCAGTATTTCAATATAAAGCGTTGGATCAACAATTTTAAAAGCTACTTTATATGTATTTCTCTAAACCTAACCTAAAAAAATTATCTTGGCAATTTATATACAATTAATATTTGGTTTTGAATCAGTACACTATATGAATACCATTACATTTTAATACAGAAAACAAAAAAAAATTAGAAACTTGGGGAAAAAATGCAGAAATATTAATTATCAAATAACCTTTAAGGTGACATTCTTTTTTAACCATAGATTATAAATTTTCGTTTTTGAAATAACGAGAATGTGCTGATTAGATACGATGTGCTAACATTAATTTTAAAATGTTACATATTTACAAAAAATATATATAGAAACACTGGTCACCATTTCACAAAGTGAAATCTTGTAACACCAATTTTCTTACAGTTACAATTAATTACCAATATCACATATTAATGTGATTTAATAGTCGAACATTTTTGTTCTTTAAAAGTGCCTAAAATCATTTATTTCTTTGAAGTTAATTTTATTTAATTTTTAGATGTTTTTTTTTCATATTTGTATTGTATGTGGCGTAAATGGAATCTATGTCACACAAGCTACAGAAAAAAACTTAATATATAATATTTAGACACTTTTAGTATAATTGTACGGGAAGATCTAATAAAGAAAAGCAACCTTTAGATACATTTGGAGTCGTATAGTAAAGATTTTACTAAATACGTTTAAAATTTTATCCATAAAATTCCATATATCGATTTTGCATCGAAATATAACAATCGTTGCCATCCGAAATATCGATTATGATTCCAATACGAGTGATATCGATTATTTAATCGATTGGAATTAGATTGTCTCTGGCATGAGTGAGGCAAAGAATGATGTGATAATAATCCAAGTGGATGCGAGTAAGGACTGCTGTTGGCGCGTGGGTTCGGTTTCCTCGGTGGGGGTTGGTGCGTTTGCATTTGGCGCGTTGTTATGTTGAACGGCGAGAACGCGGAAGAAACCTATCTGATGCCTGAAAAACAAAAAAAAAAACGTCAAAATATATTAATTAATCTTTACCTGTACCTTTTCTAAACCGCATATTTCATTTAATGTTACAGTTACGATATGTGAACTATTAAGGTGTATACTCACAGGTACGCAGTGACGGCGAGCAGTAACACCAACAGCAGCCGGGCGGGGCTGCCGTACAGGCACACGAGCGAGAGCAGGATAGCGATACGCGACGCCACGTACACCTGGTCGAGCCAGTCGCGCGGCGGCGCCTCTTCACCGGGTACGCCCGGCTCCGCTTCCTGTGGGGGCGCCCGTACTTCAGCTCCCGCCGCCGCCACTTCGCCCTGCTCGGGGGCCGCTCGGTGCCTGACGACAGATAGCTTGGATTAATACATGCTAGCAGACTGCTGATATTTGGTATATGTATTTAGTTGATGTCAAATATATAAGATCTCTACTCAGACTACGTAACGTAACGTACACGTAAGTATAAAGTAGGACTGCTTTGATAGAGATGTCTCTCATTTTTGTGTAGTTAGGCGAAAGTATGAGTTAATTGTTGGGGAACCTTTTGCGGATGGGTTTTGTGGATAAGTAAAAACAAAACTTACATATTAGCGTACTGCTGCATATATTGTAAATACGCCTGTTGAACCATCATCATGTGATTCGCGAACATGGCCGCATCATTCGGTCCCGGTAAATAACCCTCGCCAAAGTTATAATTGGGGTACGGTGGAACTCTGCCATAATTATTGACGAAAGAATTTCTGTAATTCTGCATTTCAACGTTATGATTCTGATCGTTCTGCCTGGTCTCCGGTCTCGACGTGGTCTCCGCTTGCCGTCCGTTCTCGTTTTGACCTTGAGTTTGGTTCGAGGTCTGCGTGGTCTCGGTCTTCTCTCTGGTCATGTTGCGCGGTGGCTTACAGACCAAGTGCATGGTATGAACAATGCCGCTGTCGTAAGATCGTAGCACGTCCTTCAATACGGTGTTGTCCTCTAATAGTTGACCGGAATAAATTATTTTCTGTTCATCTGTTTTCTGTGGACAGAATAATGTTCAAATAAAAAAATTGCCGACACTTGATACTTGCAAGGACCTGACTTCGCAACACAGTTATGTTAAGGATAATAAAAGTTATGTATTGCAGAAGCAAGAATTGTGCGAATGAGACTCTTATTTCTGCCTACACCTATGGGTAACGGGCAATAGTGCACATGTATTAATTTTATCTATGTATTTAAGGACATAATAATGCTAGTCACAAATAAAATAATTTGGTATTTGTTAACATTGACGGTTTTTGAAATATAAACAAAGACACAGTGTTCGGTTTGATCTAATTGTCTTCATCAATGTGTTTATAAAAAATATACATCTTAAATCCTCTGACAAAACAATATTGGACAGCGTATCATTACACAGTGTGGGCGTCATTGATTATCACTTCATTGTTCTTACAATTTACACACTTGTCTTGATTTACAGATGTTTTGAACGAATTCATTAAAAACAGTCTATATTATGTACCTGTGATAACAATGTAATGTATTTTTCGAACTAAAACTTGAATCCTATTTATTTAAATATACTTTTTAATAGATAAAATAAATTAGGATACTTGATAGCCATATTTAGATGCAATTTTTTTTATTCCAATTCGGATTAAGGAGATATGACACTAATATTACTGTTTCAACATTTTTCAATTATTAAAAATTCCAAATGTTATATCTAGAGTAGATAGTTTTTTTGTCTAACAAATAATTTGAAGAAATCACCTTTGGGGCTTGAAATTTGTTTTCAACTATTATGTTTACAGTTTAAACTTAGTTGGAATGGTTAAAATGGACGATGGTCACAGTTTGTTTATAAAATTTGACACCATGTTTTGTCTACAAAACACAAGTTTTGTGTTTAAAGCAGTCATATTTTACAATCACATTGACAAAAAAATCAATAATAATGGTCCACAAAAAAAATTATAACCTAGTTTCTTCTATGAAAATAGAAACTTTATAAAACTATTGCTTTTACGTAAACACGAAATTGATAACAATTCCTTGATATGACTATAACAAGGTTATAAAAATGTTAAATGGTGTGCCTTTGCTAACTACATGCACAGGTTTTGATAAGAAATATGAGTTTATTTTAACATATAACATTGCCTTGTTCAGTATTGTTTCATTGTTTTACATTATACTGTATATAGAATTGAATCATGCACAATTACTGCTCTGTTACATAATGAAATGGTTTACTCTACAGACTGCTTTTGTCCAGGTCAATTTCAAATTCAGACAAAACAAAATTCAACACTTTGTTTTTTAAAAGCCTGAATTACTGAAGATTAAAAAAATTCAAATGTAATAAAAAAACGTGTAATACAAAAATGGAAAATATATGAAAAAGAAGACATTATAGGCCATTAAAATGACAATAAGGCCTTGCTGAAGGAATGGGTTGCTTCAACTCGAGCTTTAGCCCATTCTCACAGAATGTCATTTAAATAACAATCACAGTCATAACTCAAAGGAGTAGGCAGAGATAAAGAATTTCATATCTTAGCACATCTTGATGAGGATTCCATATTCATAGATGAGGACCAACTTTTCACTTTGATTTTGTTTTCCAAAAAAAAAAAAAATTTGATACCTATAAACTAGGGAACTAAAAAAGGAACTCTGCAACATTGTGAGGAATATTGATCTTCTTGTAGGAGGCACAGATAAAATTTCATTTATAAAACCGATTAAAAATATACACAAATATAACTATGATGTATGCACGAATCACAGTTTAATATCTGAATAATAACTCACTGATAACAGGTAATAAATGATAAAGAACTCTTTAAGTTATTTCAT
>JAABKM020000017.1:3185824-3196092 GCA_016277805.2 Papilio aristodemus | reverse complement strand
ACCGTGCGCCCGCCGATAGAATCGACCGCGCACCGCTTCCGCCCAACCGAGTAAGTAATGAAACAATGAAAGTAGTGATGGCGAAATGTGGATGCACCAGACGCACCTCTGTGTACCCCTTTTTCTATAAACTGTAAACTTTGATTAGATATGACTATTCAGAACTGCCTCGGTGGCTCAGTGGTATCACGTATTGCGATACGGTACGGCTGCAGCTCGGGTCCCGGTTTAGATTCCCGGGCTGGGAAAAATTATATTGGATTTTTTTCCACTTGATATCAGACCGGAGTCTGGAATTTGTACCCGAAATGGCGATAGGCTCGCTCCCAATCACAGTATAGTACAGAAAAACATATGGCGAAATGTGGATGCACGAGAAGCACCTCTGCCTACCCCTTCGGGAAATACAGACTTGATTATTTTTTTTTCTATAAACAGTAAACTATGATTAGATATGACTATTCAGAACTGCCTTGCATCCACATCGGCAGCCGCCGGCTGTTAACGGTAGGTGGACATAGGTTTCCAAATAAAAGACGCACGTATTGTCCAACTGTTTATTCCATCGTGAGTGTTCAGAGCGCGGCCTGCGCGGGTGTGAGGCTCGCCCGTTGCCAAGTCCCCTCGCGCCGGTAACGTCTACACAAATTGCCGATACGACGATTCATGGGCACATTTTAAATAAACGACTCTCGTTTCAAATACTACGTTCAATGTGAAAGTTTTTGCTTCTTAATTGTCATTCAATGATCGAACCGCTAATATTTGTCTCATTCAGAATGAGGTCGCGTTGCGTCGTGCCGCGGTCACTGGATGCGAGCGGCACCGCCCTTCACAAGGGACTACTCGTCTCAAACAATGTATTTCTTTACCGCTTCTGTGTGTCCTATCGAGTTTTTTCTTTTTCGAAAGATAACAAATTATTACTTAGACAATTTACACTCAAAGTTATTAAATGAAATCATTCCAGTATTTATAAGTAAGGTCCAATGGTTACGGATCAAACGTCAGAGCCATTGATCGCTATCCACTGCCTCGCTACTATAAGTGCCTCTCCTTATCCTTGAACATCTTTACAACCGGAAGGAATTCATAAAAATCATTATAATATACATTCGAAACATGTTGTAAGAAGTGATGTGCAAGGGATGGAGACGACGTGAGGCGCCGCCCCCTGCCCCCTGCCCCCTGCCCCCTGCCGCCTGCTGACTTTGTCTTGTACGGCGATCGGAGCCGGAGTCGGCCGCGATGTAATTACGCATTAAAATAAAACAAACCTTACATTATACTTCGCATTATGATTGTAACGATAAAAATTTACAAATAAATGTACTATACAAATACAGGGCACGATCCAACAGGAGATTGGCCGAGACGCGCCCCCCCCCCCCAACCCCAGCCCCTCGACCCGCTCCCGACCAATTTCACACGTCACGACGTTCGTCTAACAGAGTATATTATTAAATAACTTATCAAATCAACAATAACAATGGCGACATTTTTAGATGTTACGATTTCAATACTCATAATATTTACAGTTATAAGTTGAGAGGGCGCGCGGGGTGCGGGGTGCGGGGCGCGGGGCGGTGACGTCACGAGCCGTAACAAACTTAAGATAGAATCGAATTAACTTCGTGCCCGCGCAGGCTCCGGCCGCGCCGGCTCGCCCAACATTAAAAAAAAACATCACAGACATCGGACCGAAACAAAATCGGGCGAGAAATTTACAAAAAAAAACACAAATATATTTTTTCTCAACGTTTTCAACAACAAAGTTCAACAAGAGGCACTGACTACGTGCGCGTGAGCGACGGCGGCGGCACCTCGGCGGCGAGGCGCAGCGCCGCGCACGCCAGCGGCGGGCCCACGCCGCCCACTCCGCCCACGCTTCCAACGTTGCCCACGGTGCCCATATTACTGACGCCGGCGTTCGTCCTGTCCTTTACGATCCCATCTTCTCCACCACCCTCCGTCTGTAAAATAAGATAAGCAGGTTAAAAAGCAAACGCAGGCAATTTTTTTTTTTATTTTTCGTCACTTGCAGTCATTTTTTGCATTAGGACTAAGTACACACTATTTCCAGAAAACCCTTCTACAGGCTCAGTAAGCAGGTGCGACAAGGACAGTCAGGTATTGAAGATAAGGAAAGGGATTAGAGTTGAGATGTCACTCACAAACGTACGCTACTGAAGAAGAAGACGTTACATTATGTGTTTGAAAGAGAGCCACAATTTCGATTAGTTTCCTCTTTAAGACAAACCCCAAACGTACGTAAAATACATTAAAGTTGTACTTTTTATGTATTTTCCAACGTTCTGAATTCGGAAAATTTTCTTTCGGATACTTCCAGAATGTTTCCTCGAGCTTAACTCATAGTGGCAGCACGAACCTTGGCAAGGATGTGCTTAAAAGTTTCGTAAGTGAGCCAGCAGATGGCGGCGGCGGGCATCTGATAGAGCACGCGCGCATGTAGACCTCGGAAGAAGCCCTTGAGGCCGGAGGTGCGCAGCACAAGGGCAGCCGCCTGCGCCAGCCCGTCGGCCGTGGCCTCCTGCGTGTTGAGTGCCGTCTTGCACACGTCAAGCGGCGTGGTGGCGGCGGCGGCCAGCGCGCCCGCCAGTGCCCCCGACAGGGCGTGCGCCACGGGGTCGTACGCGCGCGTCGCGTTCACCCGCGCCTGGCACCACTCGTACGTCACGAAATGCACCGCCTGCGATCAGGTAATACATTAACGTTTGTATTGCATACATTATAAGTGCAACAGGCAGGCTCGGCTCACCTGGAAGGGCACGTTCATGGCGACCTGCGTGCCGTAGGAGCGGTAGAAGGCGCGCAAGCCTTCGGCGCGGTAGACGCGGCGCGCGCACTCCCACACGCCGCGGTACGGGGAGTGCAGCATCTGCAGACGCTGCTTCACCACTGCACACCACAATATTGCATTATAATCAACTTCAATGTTGTTTACTCTATATATACATTATAAGGGATAATATAAATATGACTACGGTCCGTTGTTAACGGTAGCTTGACAAGGCGGCGCGACCAACAGTTCCTGCGACCACTTCGCTTCTGTTCTAATCGTGCTTTATGGTGTAGATATGGAAAGGATATTTATTCGAATAGAGGGTCGCATGCGGATTGGATCACCATTATTTGTAAAATGATATACACAGCATTGGTGGCTGTGCCTCGAGAGTGCTGCCATTTAAAAACATATTCATTCCGGTACGCAGGTCGTAGTTTAGTCGATTGGCGAAGTCTCAGAGGAATTACTCAGGAAGCGTCGTTTGTTGCATCGCGCGCGGCCGAACCGGCCGGCTACAATTTACTTACAATTACTTGATGCGCATCTCACAGTGGACGCATTGTGTGCGCGTTATATCATAGATTACCGCGGGACTCACCTTCTGCGGGGTTCGACACCGCGTCGTGAACCAGTGACGCCAGGCAACCGGACAGACCTGCAAAGTTAACAAACGTATATCAAGTATTTCATCACGAGGAATAAGAACTTCTTGAGTCATCTTAAACAATTGCAAATAAATTTCACAACGAAAGGAAATTCACAATGTTCACTCTCTCCTAATACAATATGCAGCGGCAGTAGAGGCACTGGTAAAATTATAAAAGACATCCGTGACCGACGGACGGTTAACAAGAAAGTCATTGTCTGGCGACAGGTCGATGAGTTGTCACATCGGGAGGTTTACTTAGCCAGCCTGTATCGGAAGCTGTTTCTCAACGGCAATCGAGTGTCACGCATTCATCGCCATCACATGCGGCGTGACACCAGACATTCTGTTATGATAGCGGTACTAACATAGAGCGTCGTCAGTGTAGCACCTACCGTGCGTGATATGGTCGTGGCGGTGCCTGGTGAGGTGTCCGAGCGTGTGCTTGCTCTGCTCGTAGGTCGCGAAGAAGCAGGCGTGCGCCGGCCCTGCGCCTGCCACTACCGCCGACATGCCGCGCACGGGCCTGCCACAACAACACAAGCTTAGTACAATGTGCACATACAGCGCGGCCACTTCATCGATACACAGTATGTGTTATACTATGAAAAGAAAAGTATTGAACCGACATAAATATTGCCTCGAATCTAAATATTGATGTGATGGCGGTGCCCCGTGGGGATGTCGTTCAAAACGGGATTACTGTAATAGGGAAAGGACTTTTCTACCTTCAAAATTCTGTGGCAAAAAAAATCATTTAAGATAAATTAAAAGGTAACCATTACTGGAAAATAAAGCTCTCGCCGTGCTCGTCGCGTCCACCGCACCGGCCCGATGAATTTGATTAATGTCGAATATTTATCGAATACCAGAGAAACGGTAAATCGCTGCCGGTGGTGAAGTTCGAGAGGAACAGACCGAAGATGCAGCAGCGCAGCCCGACTGGGGAACACGCTTCGATTTTTTTATTATTTACAATAAGGACACCGTCAACAGAACTCTGCGCATAAAGTTACCTATGAATCATGTCGAAACGATCGACTTCCAGTGAAGACACGTGAGAGAGAGAGAGAGAGAGGGGGGGGAGAGGTCCGCGACATGACCTCTCCTCCGGCCGCTTGCCCTTGGCGCTCCTCAAGGTCAAGGGCCGGCGCCGCGACTCCCGGGCATGCCCCCAATGTCGATGTAACATTCTTCATCCCCGCGCCGCTTGGCGCTCGTACCGGAAGAATTCGTTAAATTTATCCTCTAGTTCTTCACACTCACAACATTCGAGTTGTCAACAAGTTTAGCCTGTACTCTAAATACTTACGACTATCGACCATTACTTTTATTCCAATCCTCAACATGGCTTGTTACGCGTATTTCGGTGCAGTTTCGAGGTCGGTTAAAGATTATACTTAGGAGAAATTTCGATCGAGTTAACGTTTCTAAAATATGCCCCGTGTCAACCACGCAGATCGGTTATGTCCTAGAGTGTAAACTTTGTAAGCCTTGCGAAACTCTAAAATATAACTTATCTCAACACTAATTTATACTTTGGTTGGCTACACTAACAAATACTTTGGTTGGCTAGGGTTATTTACATTATTTTTTTTATATATATTTTCAAGATTGTGACTTCTCTTGGGCTTATTTCTACTACGTACAGTTTCATCATCAATTTATTGATTTTCTTCATTTAAAGATGAATGATGACACGTAGGTATATTCTTTTGAGAAGATTTTTTATTTAAGGATTTGATTTATATACAATCCCGTTATTGTGAATGATATTTTAAAACTTATCGACAATTTTAAAAATATCAGACAAATTTAAACAGATCTCGCTATTTAGGAGAGAGGTATTGTATCTACCTGCAGGTGAATAGAGATCAAACTGCATACTTGAAGACACACGGTGGTGTTTATGCGGGGTATATGAAAAGTGGTAAAAGTGCAAATTTAGCATTGTACAGTGTATACCGTCTCAGCGCGTTGCATGACATCACGCGAGTTGAGACGAATTATAGTTTAAAGTGGTGAAAGTTGTAATAATGTGTTGTAAAATATTCCCGACGACAACGTCGTCACCGAACGTATCGCTACGAGCGTTAAGATAAGTTACATACATTCTTTCGCAGCTCGGATCAGCTTACTTAATAAGGTTTTCTTTATAAAGAGTAACTAAATTAGGGCCTCATACAAAATTATTAAAAATATACATTAGAAACTCATAGGACGCGGACCTTGCCGTCGACCACAGCTAGCTCAGTGTCATAGTCACGTTGGAGGGAGCGCGCGCGTCACGTTCGGCGCCTCTCGTCGGCGTGGCGTCGAGTGCGGCAGCGCCGGGGTGACACGACGTCACTCTCGCGTATCAAGACCAGTGCACCTTACCGTGGAATTGCATCGTGAGAATATTTGTAAGACAAACGTATTTTCTATTCATTTTCGCTTCAATTCATCGGGTTATTTACAAAAAAAACTTACATCATTTTCCTGTTACTAAATAATAATTCTAGGAATATAATCTCCCAGATATTATCACCACCCCACCCCCACGGTCATTAGTTGCACCCCCCCCCCTTCAGCCGGTCTCACGATGATTAGTCCACGAGTCGTTAACACATCCATTAGAAGAAAATCATTAAAAATGATATAATCCGCAACATATATGTAATTACCTTAAAGGAAGCGACAGTCGCCGGCCGCTAGTGGAAGTAAAATATTGTGCATGTTCAACATTACGCTGCGGTTTTCCAGTGCCACGTGCTTTCCGCTCCCTCGAAGCGCACGCGGCCCTCGAGAGTGCGTGGAGTACAATAAGTGGTTAATTTCTTATTCCAGACTTCAGTAAAATTGCCGACGTGACCGTTCAGGCGAGGCGGAAAAATAAAATTTGCACACAATTTATTGGCCGGCTATAAAAACATGCGCCGCCGCATACACATCCGATCATATGGAAACCGCCGCCCGCCGCCCCACAACAAGACGAAAAATAAAATGATAACTTACAATTCGACGAACTGGTAAAAAAGTAATACATTGAAATATTTACTGTAAACAATAGCTTTCATAATTACAAGCAAGTATCAGTACTCCTAGTGCTGGGACCGTATCGGGTAACGTGTACGCCGGGAAAGTTGTCGCATTGTTCATTACTCACGCTCCTTCGTCATGTTAATCAACCGATTGCTGTACAACCTAAATATGTATTTAAAGCTGCCGAATATTCTAAAGCGTCGAGCGGGACGTTTTAAGTGTTTTAAATTTTTGAAAATGTTTGATAAAGCAATCTTTCCATAAACACAATAACAATATACACAAATAAATGTATGCATTCACTTTATACATCGATGTTCATATATTCGACGTGTATAATCGCAGCTCGTGCGGCGGCGGGGAATCCCAGCGCAAGGCGCGAGGCGCGAGGCGGGAGTACATATTGCAGCGCTGTACCGAGGCGCGAGGATTGCAATACAACTTGTAAATGACGTTTGACGGCGGTGTTGTTTATTTTAATACGTTACAAACATTCCAACTCCTCGTAGAATACAATGTCAACAACGTGCTTACAACTAACAAAATATAAGGTCGGTAAAACGTGTCATATGTTTCAATGTGCGGAGAGCACGCCGGATGCTGTAGTTGAATAAAAATATTCTCCAAAAACATTTCGTGAATATGTTCATTTGCCGTCACGTGTAGTTTAGTGGATATGTGGCAAGACGTGTGTGGTACATGATGGTTAACTACAGTCGGTTCACTGTTTTCTTAGAGATGCCCGTCACCATTGGACAAAGACACGAAAACTGACATGAAATGTGAACAATTCCTTTATTTCCCAATTCGCTGAAAGTTTAGAATACCTGGTCCGGTTATAAACTGACCAAGTTCACATTCGGTTCAGTAGGTATATCTGCGACGTAATACAATCGGATGTCACTGCGCCGCTTGGCCGCAGCGACTCGATACATTGGTCATACTCAAAGTCTTGCCCATAAATATAGACACTAACATGATATTTTTAGTTTTGTATGTTATCGCTAACAGTCGCTACAAATCGATTTTTTTTATTTCATTTACTAACATAACAAGTAATACAATATGTTCTTTTTTTAATTCGCTAAACCACACATCGTCCACACTATACACCCTACATTGGTCACCCACATTTAATATGCTATTCACATGCATAGTATATCTCACTAGACTGAGCCGGTGAGCGCGCCGAGTATAGCACTAGGCTCCCCGTATCTCGTTCACAACCGTACATAATCTTCCGTTTTCTAGGTAACTACGAAAAAATCTGTTCATAGGACTTCTGACACCGCACTCATCCATGGCTTGTAACAGTTAGGTAGATATTGCAAGGATTTAAAACATTTCGCTGTTTCCAAGTCCCAGTTGAGGCTTGTGTAGTGCGCCGCAAGCAACCATTGCCGCCAATTAATTAATGACACGTCTAGGATATTATTGATTCCCACAAAAGAACTGTTCTTCATCATTAATACTGAAATAATAGTATCAAATACCTGTTTAAATTATCTGTATTGTTACGACGTAGACAAATAAATATAAAATATTCAAAGAGAATAAACCTATATTGAGAACATATAGCCGAGGAGCGTATCGGTAGGATCTGTGCTTCGTCCTGATACAGCTCAATAGTACAACAGCTATGACACATTGTGCAATCGAAGCGGTAGTCGGAATAGAACGGTGAGATCATACGACGACTTGGGGATTGTAACGGAAGGGCCGGGGGGCTGCGCGGGGGACTGTCCCGCCTTCGCGGCCGGCTGCTGATTTAATCTGGCTAGAGTGACTGTAGGGCTATATGGTGGGTCCATAAGACTTAAAACACATTCAGTATTAAAAGGTTTACTTATTCATTCTGTTGGCGATGCCATCTGCGGCCTCTTCTATGTGCCGTGTGGTGACAGTATAGCTCTAGCGTCCGACTCAATATTTAAAACACCAAGACCACAAGATTCGATATCAATGGCCGCCCTGACATTATTTATTTAGGTACATCAACAGTTATTGATACATTTATTATTAAAAATGAATCTTAAAATAGTATTTTACTAGTACAATAACCTATTCTAGACGTACACAACATTGCCAAAAATATAATCGACGAAATATTATCTATTTAACAATTAAGATTAAATAAACTAAATTAAACACACTTATAATATCCAATAAAAAGGAAAGGAAACTGACAAAAAAAGCAAAGGGAAAAGAACACAATGCAAACAATCATACTAACAAACTTTACGAACAGAGTTTCTTTAGCAACTTATTTTTAAGGTAGTAATAAGCCGCAATCGTATACAAGCGACGTCCGGCGCTCGGACGATTGACCCTACAAGCGGAGTACCCTAAGGGGAATTATTTCTTAAACTGTTTACACATGTCCACAAACCATGTCCAATCCGGAGTTTAACGCTTTAAATTGCGTTTTTTTTTTCTAAGCTTTATAAATGTGTGTAACACTTTTACTAACTCGAACTGTAATCGAGTAAAAAATAATTATTTCACGGAGCAAATGATAAGCCGTCTTGTCGTCACTGTATGTCATCGACATTACATCTCCGCCGCTAACTACAACGACTACGATGTGCAATCCGTCGACAATCGGATTTATTTATCTAATGTTATATGTATTTAATCCCCGTGTGATTTATTCTGGAATCTTATGGCAAGAGGTCTTCAAAGTCCTTCAGCGCGCCTGTATTTGCGGAAAGCGCGGCTTCGCAGCGTCTGGACCATGTATCCTCTTTGTTACACATCTCGAGAACGAAACGAACTAAACTAAATTGAGGACAAGTCGGTAATAAAACGAGCGATAGCGACAAAGTATTCCTACGAGAGGCACATCAATGTTTGTCGCACCGAGAACGGCATTGTTATCAGTCGTCCAGGCAATGTTCGCGCACAATTATCTCCGAGCGCAGCGCACACGTCACGTGTCGACGGCGGACTGGACGGCGGACCATACGTGTAGGAATGCTCTGCAAACCGGCAGTCTTACAATGCAGATTTCTTTATTGAATTCTTCTGCAAAAGACTATTATCGTACGTAATGTGTTTTACGTAATTAGATCACGGCATTTTAAATAATTTCTAGTTTATTTATATAAAGATACTAAACTAATATGTAATTAGCAAAATCAATAGAGCAATCAGGTGTCGTCAGTAAGTGTAATCTCTCTAAACAATCAAGGCGGCAGTACAAACGGTTGCGCAACGCGGCGCGCTGTACACACAGACTCGGCTACTCGAGCTGAGCGCAAACATCACCAGAGATAATGGGGAAAGGCCACACGCGCACTCACATCTTGTTGCAACTTTAGGTCACCCGCTGGTCGTTTTGCTATAAAAAAGCGATAATTATTTTATCGTATTCTCTTGCACGCATTTGGACATCCATACATCGCAGAGCCTGAAACGACTTATTCAAGCTGCAGCGTTTCAACGAGTTTTGGTAAATCATAAAATGTGACTTCAGATAAGGTGGACGAAAATGTAGAATGTTTACATATACTCCATATTCATATTCATATCCGTATTGAATTTTCTTTTTTATCGTATTTCTGACATAAAGTGTTGTTTCGGCACGCGGCAAATAGCTGACAGTGCTCGACCGACCTAAACGGCAGCGTCACTTTCATTGATAACATACTACAGCGGAGACGGGCCGCGACACACACACACACACACACACACACACACACACACACACACACAAACAAACACACAAACACACAAACACACAAACACACAAACACACAAACACACAAACACACACACACACACACACACACA